>BPQB01000165.1:0-26245 GCA_019973155.2 Phanerochaete sordida | reverse complement strand
TTCCTTATAAAGTAACTTCTCAGTCTGACCTTCCTTATATGGCATCTCCTTCCTTGTACAGCTGTCCTCCTACAAATCTAGGTGTATTCTATCCATATCTAGTGACAAACAACTTTGGCGCACGATATCCGGGGGTCGCTTGAAATCTGAACTGTCCCCAGTTCCTTGCCCTCAATTGCTGGATGAATACTCCGACGATTTATCCTCATACTCTGAATCAGAGTCCCTTCTTTGGCGGTCTGATTCATAGTCTTCTTCAGATACCTCTGATAGCCATGGATCCGAGTCTGAGTCCTCGTCCTTGTCTTCTGCGAGCTCGTCCATAATATCTTTCAGATATTTGCTAGACCGAGAGACGTAAGGAATAAGTCTAAAGGCCGCTATCGCTTGCCTCCATACTGTGCCATCAAGCTCCTGCAGCACATAAGCACCGTTTCGAGTGCGCCTTACAACTTCATAAGGGCCTAGGTAACGATCGAAATGCTTTTGATTGGTGCTTTCCTTAGCCTTATTTCGTACTAAGACTAGCGTCCCTTGAGGATAAGAATCTCGGACTAGACGAGTCTTGTATCGCTTCTCAAACTGCTCCTTTGCTTGGAACCGGTGCTTCCTTAGAAGCATGGCTGCCTTGGCTATGTCGTCTGGACGCTTTTGAAGCTGCCTGATGCGTAGGGCCAATAAATCACTTGAACTCATGCCTCGCTTGAAGCCATCCACGAGGAAAGTGGATTCTGTCAAATCGAAAGGTAGTACGGGTTCTACTCCATGTAGTAAGTAGTACGGCGAGTGACCTGTCTGTCGGCGTATAGTGATTCGGTCCGCGAAGAAGGCGTGAGGTACGTGCTTAGGCCAATCTTGGATTCTGTCTGCACAGGCCTTGAGTATGGACTCTCGAATGATGAAGTGGCCTCTTTCTACCACTCCATTTGCCTTGGAATTATAGGCTGAGATCTTGACTTGAGGGATCCCATAACGATCCATAAGCTCGGTGAACGCTGCTTCTACTTCGCTTCCGTTATCTGTAACGACTTGACCAACGGCTCCATATCTACAGAATATCTGCTCCCATAGAAACTTTGCCATGGAGATAGAGTTGGGCTGACCCATAGCTCTTCCCTCTGCGGCTCCTGACAAGTCATCCCTTGCTGCTGCGATGCACCTATAACCTCTAGTCTGGGGCATAAACATAACGTCTACATAGATCTTGAGGAACAGTGTAGAGGGAGTGGAGACC
Source organism: Phanerochaete sordida (assembly GCA_019973155.2). Taxonomy (NCBI): domain Eukaryota; kingdom Fungi; phylum Basidiomycota; class Agaricomycetes; order Polyporales; family Phanerochaetaceae; genus Phanerochaete; species Phanerochaete sordida. Next base: position 25,011 of record BPQB01000165.1, on the reverse strand, counting down.
ATGATAGGGACTTCTACTTTCCTCACACTTCTAGTCTGGCACTGATGGCAAGACTGTACATGGTGATGGACGTCTGAGGGCATGCCGGGCCAGTAGAAACGCTGGCGTAGCATAGAAAGTACTGCTTGTTCGCCTCGGTGACCTTGTCCTTCGTGGGCGGCTTGCATTATTTCTTCACGCTTGTGGGCTCGGAATATAACTTTGACTGGTCCCAAAGGTCCTTTGCGCCGATACATAGCCTTCCCTGTACAGTAGAACTTAAGAGCTTTCTGTACAAAGCGCTGTCTTTCCTGGGTCGTGTCAAACTTAGGCATACGAGTAGTTTGAAGGAAGTGATAAATCTCGGCTAGAGAAATATCCTGGTCTTCTACCTTGGCTGACAGTATAAGCTTCTGAGGTGGGCTGTCTGGTGTATAGACATGTCTCTTGAAAGTCTGGATCACTTCGTTAGGCGACTTGCTTACTGCTCTTGATAACATGGTGACATTTCGCATCCATGGCGAGTCTTCTGCAGGCGTGTACAGAGGTATTTCATCTACCCAACTATCATCTTCTCCTTCTACTTCTTCTCCCTCTGCTAACTCCTTCCTAGACAATGCATCGGGTCCTCGATGTTTGTCCGCTGGTACATGTACTAACTCAAAGTCGAACAGCAAAATACCCTGAATCCAGCGATTAATGGTAGCATTAGGCTGGAGATCTGGGTCATTGAGCATGCCTTTAATGTACTTCGCATCTACCTCCACTATGAGGTTCTTTATTCCGATGATGTACAGTCTGTAAGCTCGGAGCGCACGGAATAATCCATACAGCTCTAGCTTAAGCTGCGAGTATCGAGCTTCTCGTTCGTTCATAGGAATCGATCCATATCTAGCAGGTCTCTTCTTCCCCTTCTCATCAATCTGAGACAGGATTATTCCTACTGCTGTGCTGCTTGAGTCTACAGAGAGGACGACTGGCCTTTCTGACTCGTAGTCTATCGGCTGTAGTGCTGGTGGCGATGTAACTGCTCGCTTGAGCTCGTCGAAAGCGGCTTGTCGTCGCTCGTCCCATATAAACTCTGCGTCGTGGCGAATAAGCTCTGCCAGAGGCCTAGCCTTAGCTGAGTAATTCTCTATCCATAGTCTGACTGTACCGCATAAACCTAGAAATCCTCTGACATCTTTCGCTGTCTTGAGCGGAGGCCAGTTAAGGATCTTCTCTACTCGAGTCTCGTCTGGTAGTCTGCCTTGCGGGTTACACTGCTGACCAAGGATTACGACCTTCTCCTGAGCTAGCTGGACCTTGGACGGGGCAAAAGTTCCACCGGCGTGACCGACACGATGAATAACTCGGTGTACGTCCAACGCATGCTCCCAAATGAACCGTCTAATGCCAGGGTTCTCCTTGAGGACCTCTGGGTTCCCATTCTCGTCTTCGTAGCGTGTCGCAGGTCCTCTGATAGGCAAGTCATCAATGAAGATATTAGCCACGTCAGGGATTTCGTCTTGAAGGATAAAAGACATGCAGGCTTGGAACTCAGCAGGTGAGTTAGTGAAGCCTGTAGGCAGCGACGTAATCCGTAGTAAACCTAGCGGAGTTAAGAAGGCTGTAATGTCCCTGCTTTGCGGATGAACCTTACGAGCGTCGAAGCCCCAATATAAGTCGAAAACGGTATATACTTGACGGCCTGCGAAAGGCTCTACAAAGTTATCTAAGTTGGGAGGCAGGCCTGCGTCCCGTATAGTAACTTTGTTGAGTGGCTGTAGGTCGTGTACAATCCTTAGCTTGCCGCTTTTCTTGAGAACGCAGAACCACTTGGAGCGATACGATGACTGGCTTGACTCGTAAACGCCTGCAACCATCTTCTCTCTGAGTAAATCTATCACTTTCTGGTGTATTCCTAAAGGTATAGGAATATTCTTGTAAGCCCAGGGTACGTGAGGAACTACCGGGATAATGTACGGGGAGAAATAGTCTTCTCTAAAGGTCCCACGCTGGCTGTCTTCGAAGACGAAGTGATTCTGATTCATCAGGAGGATGTGCTGGAATAACTTCAGCTCTTCTGGCCACAAGAACCCTTCTGGATTAAGGTTCATTGAGTCCAGATTCTCTTGAGTGAGTCTGCCTCCGTTCGGCTTGAAGACGGGTGGTCGAGGCGTAAGCGGGGGCAGCGAAGCGAGTGGGTCTTCAGGAAATCGACGAATCACTCTTGCATCTTCTGGAAAGACAGCAGGCACAGGCTTTACCTTGCGGTCCACCCGCTTGTATGCTGTCAGGACTTCGGGAGCGCTCATAGGCTGCTTAGAGGAAAAGACGTTACTGCCGTCAAAGGTAATAATAGTGTCGTCGTCGTCTAAGCCTTCCATGAATTTCTCCATGTCCGAGGTGAATAATATGGGCTCAATATCATCCCACACAATGTCCGCAAAGTCATTATCTATTGATAGGTAATTTACTTGGGGAACAGTGCTAAGTGTAGGATCAATAGCGCCCGTGATTTTGCGCTGAGAGTCTAAGTCCAACGAATCTGGCGCGCAAGCGCGCGGTTCGGCGTCTAAGACACGTGCGTCGGTGATGCGCTTGGCGTCGGCATCGGGGGTGCCAAATTGGGCGAGAGCGCCCGCCGTTGATCGCGGTGGGCGCGGTGTGTCGGGTGCAGTCCGGAACGGTGCAGGTGCCGGGTTGCCGGTGATGTCGGTGCGAGTTTCGACAGTGCGCGTGGTGGCGTGGTCGTCGTGGCGTTCGGCGAGCGCGGCATCGGTGCGTGACGTGGGTGATGAGGTCATCGACGAGGTCGAGACTTCGTGCGTTTCGGGCGCGTGGGCGTTACACCAGGTAAGTCCTGGGCTTACCTTGGTGTTTCGCAGAGTAAGAGAATCGAGTAAGTCGAAATCCTTACTTTGTAAGCAGTCTTCACTGACTGGCTTACTTATGTCGGTAAGTAGAAGTCCGGGGGTCGCTCGAAATGCTAAGTCACGTCGCTGGTAAGTCTTTTCGTCGCATAGATCGTCGCGCAGGGTAGTGTAGTCGAATATCTTTTGTATTGCTACACTAGAGTACTCGACGACATTCTTTTCTGGGCTATATACACGACTGCGAGACTTTCGAGACCGACGGCGTACAAATACAAGGGCGAGCACTATAATACAGGTAACTAAAATGGCCGTGAACATATCCGGAGGCGTGTCGCCGCGCCCATCGAGCGTAGCGGTCATCGCGCGTGAACGCGCTATCGCCGAGTCGAAGGGCGTGGGCGTCGATGTGCCAGAAGCCGGCGGCGGCGCGACAAGATGTGTCGGCCCCGGAGTCGGCTGCCTGGGCGCACCTGCGGCGAAGGCCCGCGTGACGCAAAGACCTAAAAATACAAAGACAAGACTCGAAAACCTATCGATACAGACGTAAGACATAAGCAGAGAGAAAAGGAAACCGAACCAAGGGCTCGCGCTGAGTGGCGGCGAGCCTACACGATGTCGCTAGGTATCTAACGGAGCCGCAAGGTCGTTAGCGAGCGTGTACAGTCGAGGCGGCGGGGTACTCACAGGCCTAGTCGCAACGGCGACCCCAGGGCTCATAGGAGATGAGCTCGCGGGCGTGGCCAACGTTGCCGAGGCGCAGTGAGTTGCGAAGGCGGCGGACGTGCTCGTCGGAAGAACAGGCGCTGCGAAAGTTGAGCAGAAAGTCGAGGCGCGCGATGCGCTCGTCGTGCTCGCCGTTGATGTTGCGCGTCCTCCAGAAGTGGATGATCTGCCGAAATGTAAGCTGTTCCTCGGGAAAAAGAAAGGGCGACCCGACGCTGTCGTCGTAGGGGAAGGCGATCTCGTAGGCGGTGCGGCCGTATCCCATGCAGCCGTGGATCGAGCCGTCGACGAAGTAGAGCAAGCCGTCCTTCGCGGAGAAGAGCAGCTCGATGGCGAGGATGGTGAGGCTAATGCCTCGGATGTTGACGAGGCCGGCGAGAGTGACTGGGCCCGTTTGCCCATCGCGGTCGTGACGATCAGCTGCTTGGTCGGGGCTGGGGACGTGTAGCGGACTGCCGCGGACGTGGGGTGCGCCGAACATGCGTTGAAAGACCAGGTACGCGCCGTTCTCGATGCTGAGGTCGCCGGCGACGATGTAAGGCGGGCGGTCGATGTCCGAGTCAGCGTCGGCGTGGGGGTCGTAGCCTGCGATCTCACGCAGCGTCGCGGCGGAGAGTGGGCGGCTGTACGGGGCGATCTCGTCCGCGGTGTCCATGGAACTGGCATCGTCGTCAGAGGAGTCCGTGGGCGGCGTCGAGCTGACCGTCGAAGGAGGCCGCTGGTCCTGCTGATCCTGCTGGTCCCGCTGGATCTGCTCCCTGATGCAGTTCTGGACGTGCAGCCTTTGCTGTAGGAATGATGCATTACACGCCAGCTGCGGCTGGGCGCCCTAATGCATCAAACGCCAGGTTTCGCTGGGGGCATTGTAATGCATTACTCGCCCTCGAGTGCTGGGCCTTGCCCTTCTGTGCCGGCTACGCGGCTTGATGGGAATGCCCATATACGGCCGGTATGCATTCATCGACACATGGAAAGCTTGGTCGCGGCTCGTTTGGCCCCATTGCTTCCACGTGGCGACGCGCAGGCCAAGGTCTGTCCACGCGGGTTCGGGGTCTTGATGCCAGCACGCCAGATGTAGCGCTTATGTAAGCTGCGTCGAGACTTCAGTGTCGCCTGCACGCACTGCTGGCGGCCGCGGAGCGCACGACGTGCTGCAACAGCACGCTGAATAGGTATTGCACGCCACCGCATAGCATACAGACACATCGCCCTGCAATTCGCACGATATCTCTCGCCCGAGCGTACCTATCGCGTTGCTTATGTAAGCTGTGTCTGGAGAAGTCTTGAGCGTCGACTGTGCGCACTACTGGCGTTCCCCGTGTGTACGTCGTGCTTAACGAATATGCTGAATGCGTTTTCCACGCCGCTGGATAGCCATAGAGGTGAGTCGCGTTGCCACTCGTGCGATGCTCTCCGCCCGAGCGCATCTACCGCGTAGCTTATGTAAGCTGCGCCGAAAACTGCTAAGTCTCGAGTATCGCCTGCGCGCACGCCCATTGATACTCATGTGCGCGTCGCGTCGAGAGTAGTGCATGTTATATCACTTGTGCCATGCTGTCCCATAGGCAGAGCTTCGTCGCGTCGCCATTCACACGGAGTCTTTCACTCACGCCCGCACGCCGCTGCAAAGTCTCGCGCAATCGAGCCGCTCGTCCGAGTTGGCTGCACATTGGGGCATAGCACGGTAGGATACATGTATGTACTACAGCCCGAGATCCAATTCCATGTACGCAATTATGGCCTCGCTTTCCTCGAGCCCCTGAACGCCGTCCTCGTCCTCGTCGTCATCTGTGTCGTCCCCGCCAAAGTCCTCAAGGTCATCGTCTGCGGTGCTGGACTTGACAACGGCCTTCGAATGCTCCGGAGAGGATCCTGCGGCCTTGGAGAGGGCGCGCGTTGTCTTTTTCCAAAGTGCGTCGGCCTGTGCCGAAAGACCGCGGCGGATTGCAGCCTGTCGATGCGCGTACGCGGCGAGGCCCTCTCGAAGGGCCGCTGAGGCGTCCGGTCGGAGGCTGGCGCGTTTTGCCCACCACTCGGCCTTCCAGCTGTGGTACACCACAGTACGCCGCATCTCCTCTGGTAGGAGTTTGAGTTCTTCTCCCCAGCGCTTGCAGCGTGCGCGGGCTTTCATCCATTCGACTCGGACGCCTGTGAATGTTTGTAAGAGCAGAAGATAAGAAGGGCAGTGAATGACATACCGGCACTAATACCCTCGCCATCCGTGCTGCCTGCTCCGCGCCAAATCCACGACACCTTACGCGAGCCCTCAGCGATCTGTTTCTTCTTCGTCTTCCTCATCTTCTGCTTCCTCGTCTTGGTGTCTGCATCGTCTTCGTCAAATGGTCGGACGTCGTCGTGCCGTAGGTCGGGGTAATCCGACGCGTACTGTGCCTGCCACGTTGCGGCGTCGCCCACGAGAGACCGGAGGGCATCGCGCGCAGCGCGGTACTTGTCCGCGGCGAACTGCAGGCGAGTTTCGATCTTCACTAGAGTGTCGTTGGCGCGCTGGTTGCGGTGCTGGTTCCGCACGTTGAGGCGCTTGTACTGGCGGAACCGGCTGCGGATATGGAGCTTTGTTCGCAGATCTTCCAGCGCGTCGCTGCACTGCGCTTGACGAAGCCGCGCCTCCGACGCGACCAAGTCGGGCGCGAGACTCTCGAGCAGCCTCGAACGGCGGCGCGCCCGTTCCTCGAATTGGGCAGTTTCGGGGCCCAGCTCGGGTATGTGGGGTGGAGGAGACTCGCGTGCTACCGGGGTCGACTGGCCAGAGACGCTAGCGCTGGTGGTACCGACGTCAGCGTCGGTCGTGACGGCAGCGGGCTGCGAGATCTGGGGAGTGGGAAGGGGATCGCGTTCGGTCTTGAGCACGCCTGATGGAAGGAGGAGCGGCATGTGCTCCGCGAGCTGAACGGTTTCCTTGGCCTTCGGCGGGGCAGTGGCGTCGCCGCCGGCTTCCGCAACGCCTGATTCGGTGGAGCGGATTTCGGAGGCATCCGCCAGCAGGCTGGGGACAATCGGCATGTACACGGCCTGGATCTCGCGGAAGCGAGTAATCCGCCGCGTGAGCGTCGTCCGACTTTCAAACGTCTTCGTTGCTCCCGTTGTCGTCTTGCTTTCCCGCACAGCATCGCGGCGTAAGACTCGTCTAATTCATGCGTGAGTATGGGATCAAATACGCCAGGGAAATCAACTCACTGTTGCTCCTCGAGTTCGAGACCGATTGTCAGGAACGACGACGGCGACACGTCGTGCAGGGCAGTCTTCTTCCCTGTTCGCACCCTCTCCTCTTCTTCCTGGGCAAGCGTGCGCTTGACCTGGGCTTCGGTGATGGCTATGATAACATATCAGTACACGGACGTCCGTAGTGTGTGATTCACTGACCATCCTGGGGCGCAACATAAGGGTCTTCGTGATTCGTGTGATCACGCTCCCAGTCGGTGACCATCTTCTCCCAGGCCTCGATCGTCGCAGGGGAGAACGAGCGTGAGAACGCCTCGAACTCTTCTTCTTGTTCCTTGGCCTGCTGCACGGCGTGCATGAACTTCCGACAAAGTTCGGAGGCTGCGAAAGGGTCAGTATATTCCACACGCGCACAGACAGGGACGACGCACGCAAACCAATGGTCTTCATCCAGTTTGCGAAGCCCCATACGTCATTCAGAGTCGCCTCGCGTCCCCCCGGGCCCATCATCTTCGTGCTATTTGCGACTGGTTGAATGTCCCACCAGCGTCGCTCGATGCCCTCGCCGTCCGTACGCGACGAGCCGAACAGGTAGTTGAGGGAAAAGCGGGAGTGGCCCTCCTTCTTGTGCCCGTGCCAGTGGAGCTTCCCGATCGCGTACCGTAGCTCCTTGAACCTGGCAACCTGGATCCTAAGGTCTTCAGGCATGTCGGCCATGCGCGCCTCGAGGTGGACGGCCCACTGGCAGACGATGTCGTACATCGTCATGATGTCGACGTCCGGGAAGTGTCGGAGCGATGCGCCGTACACGTAGTCCATGTTGATATGCCTAACGTCTGAGAGTCAGCACGCATCTGGATAGATAGCATAGTGAAACTCACCTTTCTCCCTTCTGGAGGTCGCCCACGCCGTTCGGTAGCATGAATTCATGTCGGCCGTCAATACAGGCGCCGATGCCTGTCGCGTCGTAGCCCTTCGAAAATTTGGTGTCGGCGTGGTCCAGGGCTGCCAGCCCAGTGCAGGTCGACATCTGCGGTGGTATGGCGTCAGCACGAGCTCCAGGCTCGCCAGAGTGCACGGAGCACATACCGCTTTCTGGTTCTTGTACTTCTTGAGCTGTTCCTTGTACGGCTCGCCCTTGACGAAGTACGCGAGGCCATCGTCAAGCACGGGGTCCTTCTCCGTGTCTGAGATGTCGTAGCGCTTGACGCGGAAGCACGCGTCAAGCGAGACGTACATCCAGTACAGGTACCTACGATCACATGTCAGCTCGCGCGTATTCGAAAAGCGAGATGTTACTCACTTTAGATCCTCGCGAACGCTCTGCCAGTCGTCTGGGAGGTTGATCCCTGGGTGCGGACATGCAGGGCACTCGACGACGAGTTCGCCCTCTTTCGTACCGCTGATCCCCGTCGGATCCTGCCCGCGTCCGGCCCGTTTGAGCATCTTCAAGTGCTTCCATTGCCGTACCATGCGTAAAAAGGCTTTGTAACAATTCTAGACATCGGTAAGTAGTTAGAGCACGGTACATGGACAAGACAACTAGGGCAGGACTTACGCGGACCTGGTGAAGCCCGGTATTGTCCGTCAGGCGTTCGAGGGCCTTGTACAGGTCGTACACTCCCGATTTTGCTTGCACGTTCTGCATATGGACGGCTTCGAGCACCGCGAACGTTGCGCATGTCATGGGTTCTTGGTCGGTTGCCGGGTAGAGTCGCGCGCGGAGGAGTTGCTGCCGATGATTACCTGCGGCCGCCTGGTGATCGCAGCCGCAGTAGCGAAGCGATACGGGGTGAATGCCGTTCGTACTGATGACGACGAGGCGTTGTCGCGCCGGTACCGGGTTGCTGCACGTAGCCCCGACCGCGTGACCTAGCTGCACGACCAGGCCGAGGGCTTGCAAGGTCGTCTTGATGAAAAACGTGCCGTTCCATTTCTAATAGCAAGATAAGTCACGAACATCGCCAAATGATCAAGTACTCACCTCAATTCTGTGGAACGGAAGGTGTTCATGCGCGGCCAGCACGCATCCGCGGCACCTCGGCTGGATGTACAGGCAGTCTTGGCAGCGGTAGAGCGGCTCCGCGATGGCCGGGTCCTCTTTGCATGTCGGACAAATTGGCGTGTCGTGCGATCCGCGTCCTTCAACTTGTATGAGTTCGTCGAGATACTCCTCTCGCAGAGGGATCCAGTTCTTGAGTGGACGATCCTGCAGGAATTTGTTAGTATCGCGACCCCTCTAGCGATTAATACGTTACTCACCGACGATACATATCTGTGCTTGCGAGACTCGCTGTCCCTCTTCAATGTCCTCTTCTCTGTCTGCACTGCTTCGACGTCGATAGTGCCGAGGTCGAAGAAATAGTCGTCCGCGGGCGTGTCCAGCGGATCCGCCGCCGGTACCTTCTCCGCTGTGACGTCGACATGGTGTTCGCAGCGGGATACCCGTCGTCTGTCCTTCGAGAGTTCTTCAACCTGGCACTTTACTGACACGGGCTGGCGGTCTTCTTCGAGGTCAGAGAGGGATAATTCGATCGAGTCGTGCTCAAACGCGAGCTTCCGCTTTCGCTGGTTGTTTGACACTACGCTCTTCGCGACTCGATTGAGCATGGCCATGAGCGTGGAATGGGCTGGGCGGGACAAGAGACGGAGAGGAACAGGAGGTAGGATACGCAGAGTAAAAAAAATGGCGGAGAGGAAAGTGGAAAATTGAGGTACCGGCTCTACGGGCGAGACCGCACGAAGCGCCCGAGGTCGCGAGTCTGTCGCGCGGCGCGTCGCGCAACTCGCGTCGCGCAGAGAGGCGCGGCCGGCCGCCAGAGTGGCGTCCGCTGCGATTCGCTCAGCAGCGTTCGGCGAGCCGGCGAGGAAGTCGCATATGCCCATAAAGTAACGTGTCAAGGAGCTCCGCCGCTCCTCGCCGCGTCAAACACCCGCCGCACCCTGCGCAAAGCGCGGAGGTTCGCGACCCGCGACGCGTCGGGATGCCCAAACACCCGCGACGGGCCGACGGCCACGCTTGCTGGATGAGGGCGAGTAGGGGAATATGTGGGGGGCTTTGAGTGGTGGAGAGCGTTTGGGACTGTGGAAAGCTGTCAGAACGCATACTTCTAGACGAGTGGGGCAACCTACGGCTCTGGTTCTTGCACATATAGCGACGGAGATCCGCCGCGCAATGTAGGCGTCCGCGCGACATGCCTATGCCGTGGTACGTGAAGTGTCTTAATGGGCAAGGTGGCTTCAGTCGGGTGTCTGCAGCGCACGTAGGCGGTGCGCGTGCCGTGGGAGTAGGTCTGGCGGTCGGTGTAATGGGCAGAACATTCGGATGGTGCAGACAGAAGATGCCTGGCGTACTCGATATCCTATTCACAATGCATACAATCAGCATAGACAACCAGCACTGTGTGCCGGCGATACTGCCGAGCGCAGACATACCTCCAGTGGACTTGCCCATGTCCCGATCCTACGCTCCTCGCAATCGCACTCAGTCCTCCGACGTGGACTAGCTTCCGCGAGGCGTCGCCTAGACTTGCTTGTATGTCGCCTTGTTCCACGGGACCAGGGGCTCCCAAGACTTCGAGCTTCCGTTCATCGGGCTGCAGAACGTCCAAAGGTAAACATCGTGTTCTCGGGAGGCGGCTGACGGATGCCTTACCTGCGAGGGCGTGGCGAAGAGAGGGGACCAGAAGGTCGGCGACAGGCCGTAGCGAGCGGTGAGAAGAAGAGGTTGCGGAGCAGGGACATGAGCGGGCCAGTGGTGGAAGTAGGTCGTGCGCTGCAGGCGTGTTGGCGGGCGGTCGAGACCCTACACCGCGCGTAGACGCTCAGCGACCTCTCGACATTGTACACCGTACAGTAGTACACAGGACGAAAATGGCTTCGGAGAATCGCCGATACATGTTTAATATGTGCATAGAACGTACATACCGAAATTCCCGTCGACCCGATGTTACCACAATGTGACGCGTACGTGCAGCGGTGAGATACGAGTGAAACCCAGTGTACCAAATGCTCGCATCCTGAGCTCACCGTTCGTGCGTACACTTTACACCACGAAATTTGCCGGATCGGCTGTACATATCATCTATAGTATTGTCAGGGACATACATACCGCAGAGATCATATTTTTAAGAGCTCTGTATGCATGGCGATCCACCTAGGTGCTATGAAGGTAGGCTCCCTCCATGCAAACCGAGCTTGACACATACATAGACATTCGACGACGAACAGCTCATGTACCAAAGTTGGCCACAGGATGATATAGCATATGAAGGTAATTATGAGAGTTTATGGAGATTTATGTACGCCGCGAACGATATCTGTGCGAGGATTGTTTGCGACGCTCTGCGAGAAGGGGCCTTGCGGGGTATAGACCGGGGCATATCCACGCCGCGGCTCATGCAATTTCGGTACCAATTATTTTATAGCTTCTGCAGTACTGTCGGTCAACATCCCGAACGTTTCTACCACCACATACCCCCATATACAGCAACGCCGTGCTGTACACAGTTCCGGGTACGGTTTCCTTATTTGGCAATTTGGCGGTCATGTGATGTAACCAACACATTAGAAATTTCGCTTGCATCATCTCAACAGTATTCCCAAACGTTCTGCCATGGGCAGGAGCATGTGAGTACCGCCAAAGCGACGTTCTGACTAGGGGTCAATCTGGGCCTTCATTACCCCTTCCCCTACTTCATACATAGCTCCCAACTCACCCAAAGCATACCAAACAATAGGTACTGATGACCGTAATACTGTCCGAAGCGCGTGAGGCACACAGATGCCCCACTCTTGCTGCAGATCCGCTGCATTGGCTTGAACCAAGGGTCCTCGGTGAAGAAATGGGATATTCATTGATATTGAAGCGTGCAGAAGGCTATCTAAGGGCTGCAAAAGCTCTCTCTAATGCTTGGTGTTACATTACGTGCCTTTGGTGGACCTATAACGCAGGGGACGGGCAAGTAGAAGGGAGTCGGCCTCAAACACATGAACCTGACGGCGGGGGCACTTGCCTTTCTGGGTCACCTTCCTTCCGAATCAGGACAGGGCGGGCTGCCCAATCTGGCATAAGCGGCGCAATGACGTCACGGCTGCGCTCAAGACTTCGCGCTTTCGCCTGCGCTGCTTAGTAAACACGTTGACAAATGTGCGCGCGCGACCTCACACTTCATCGACGCCGCTTTGCTCAGCCATTTTCGGACGTTCACGAGCCTCCAGAAAGCAGGCGGACACAGAGCTTGTTGGGTATATACAGAACATGCAACAATCCGTAGTCTACTTGAGGCGAACGACCCGTCCCTTCATGAACTCCCTCGTGAACGTGCGTTGTCCGTGGCTCTCGGACCGAGACGAGACGATCTTGCCCTCCGCGAAGGGACCACACTTGGCCATTGCGAGCGCGCTGCGACGATGAATCAGTATGCGCAGCGGAGAGCAGACGGCGGTACGTACTGAGTGCGGTACACACCAGGCCGGCGACCGCGCAGGACAACCCAGACGAAAGGGTAGTGCGGTCCGCGAACGGTCGTCGCGACGGAGGGCGAGGGTGCGAAGCTCGAGGCGGCGAGTGACGACGACGGGCCGGCGGCGGTGGCGAGAGACGATGACGGGCCGGGAGCGGAGGCGAGAGGAGACGGGGCAGCGGCTTGCGTGAAGGGCGCCTTGGGGCCGCCTTGGTCGACGTCGTCGATGTCGATCGCGCTGTCGTCGTCGTCGTCTATGTCGATGACGCTGCCTTTGGTCTCCTCGGACGAGGCCGAAGACAGCGTGGTGGACCGCGTGCTCGGTGCTGATGCGCGTGAGCTCGGCTGCTCGTCGCCGGGTGAGGAGGGGGGGAATGGAGCCATTGCGGACTGCAGCTTCGTCAAAGCCGAGAGGACGGCCGGGGTGCGCACGCGCATCACGTTCTTCCCCTTGAAGCGCACCGGCATCGGCCGAATCTCATCCTCATCGCTGGAGATCGTTATCACGGTCCTGGATTTGGCAGGAGGGACCGGCTGGGACGACGCGAGAGGCGGGTTTTCCGATGGAATGGGGGTCCCCTCGCGAGGTTCGGCAGCGGACGGGGACGCAGGCGGGGGCACGGGCTGAGACGGGAGCTGGGACGCAGGGGGGACCGGGGAAGCTGGCTGTGACTCGTAATCAGGGAGGGGCGGGGACTCGCGAGACGGGGACGGGGAAGGGGACGACGACGCGGGGGATGGGAGGTCGTCGGTCGCCTGTTCGAGCTGGAGCTGCACACCCCATGCGCTCGGGGGGGGGAGTCAGTGCTCGTTCACGACTCATGACGACGTCGGCGCCGAGGTGCCAGGCGACTTGCGCTTCCTTGACGCTGATACACCGAATGAACTGACAGCCAACAAAATCGTTGACTTGCTTCCTTGCTTCCTTCCTGGAGCTTGGGTCAGAAATGCCAAACTGGATCTTTTAGTACACGCACCAGGTATAGTAAAGCCCCGGGTTCCTTCCCACGAACACGACGAAACAGTCGCAGTAAACGCGCGGGCGCGGCTGGTCGAAGGGCTGAACGGTGTAGTCGATTTCGGGGTACCGGAGGGGGTCGAGGATCCAGCCGCCACGGTAGTAGCCAGGCTCAGGCCAGTCGGGGAATATCCACTTCCAACGAGGGGCGACGTCAGACGACATCCGCTGGTGGAGGTCACGAAGATCGTCGCTGTGGATGAGGATTGAAATTTTAAAGCCACCGCCGGGCCGGGCCTGGCATTGGGCGTCTACACCTGCATTTGGCAGGAGTGACCTGGATACTCGAGAGGACCCTGACGATCCAGGCCTACGACCCTGAACGCAACATCCCGACATTGTGCCATGGGAAAGCACAAGAAGACGCGTGTGCGGAAGTCGAAGGCCAAAGGCGGCAAGCCCGGCAACCAAGGGAAGTTCAAGGGCGCCAGGCTCGAGTTCCTCTTCACCCTCCTCCCCGACTACCTCGCCCTCGTCCCGACCCACCGTTTCAAAAGCTTCTGGGACAGGATCCACCCAGAGTACTGGCTGAAATTCCCATTCTGGGTGCCCCTCGAACAGGATCCAACGCCCGACGACCTCGCACGTCTCGAGGACGATGTGTCCGACGAAATCCAGGCGCGCAAGTCGGAAATAATTAAATCAACCAATGCGGTGCGTAGAAAATCGACTCTTGCTTGGCAAAGCTGACCCCGCGGTGTGTGCAGTCTGTGAAAGGCTGGTTTCGACGCCAGGAAGCCAAGGACCGTCGCACCAAGGCCGAAGTCTTCAGCCTTCTCTTCGAAGCGCTGTGCAACCCGGAAGTCATCCCGCCGCGCAAACTCCCAGGATGGCAATACTGGATGTCCCGGAACACCGACAAGATCAACGAAGAGTACTTGCGGCTGCATCCCAACGATGCCGACAAGCTCGCGAAGGACATCGGCGAGCGCTGCAGGATCTCTCGGGTGCTATGGGAGGAGGCCGATGAGGAGCAGCAGAAGGTTTTCGAGGCAGAGGCTCAGGCGGAGTTCAACGAGGAGATGGAGCACTACCACACGATCAAGTCGACCGTCACGGGCACTCTCGAGGACACTCCTGAGGCGCAAGAGCGGTATGTCGTGTTTTTTAATGCGTGGGTTATTGCGACTGACCGGTCCCCAGCGCGCGCGCAGCATTCGCCGAAATCGCCCTGCCCTTCGCCGAATTCCTCGCGAAAGCGTCCGGTACGTGCGTGAGCATCATCTCCGGCAGTCCCCCGCCCCCCGGCTCGACACAGCTGCATCTGAAAGCTGTCCACGCGGGTATGAGCGTCCCGACGGCGACCGCGCCATCCCAGAAGTGGTCGGACTATGACCCCGAGGGCTTCAAACTCGCAATCAAACAATTCTCGAAGTTCGTCATCCATTGCAATCGTAAGTACCGTGTGATGTCTACCTCAGCGAGTTCTAAATATGAGTTGCAGCTGCTGGATATGCCCGCGTGGAAACTCAGAGCCAGGACGGTGGAGAGGCAGACGGAGAGACGGCTGAGCCGGTGCAACCGGAGGTTAGGGCTGAGGAATACAGGCACGGGAAGGATCAGGAAGCAGGCGATGAAGAAGAAGAGGACGAGGAGGATGACGACGAAGACGAGAGCGAAGACGAACCTTTGATCAAGAAGCGGCCCCGCAAGAACACCAGTAAGAACACCAGCAAGCGCAAGCAGCGTCCACAAGCCAGGCGCGAGCAGCGCAACGTCGACGACGCCGAGCTGCGCGACCTCGAAGCGTGGTGGAAGACTGCCGAGCTCGGCCCGCACCTACGAGCCTCCGTCGATGCGCTACGGGGCCAAGAACGCGCGCGCAGGCTGCAGGACATCTTCGCCACCGACGGATTCGAACTGGAGCGCGAAGAAAACATCGCCCGCAACCGGGCGATGACGCTTACCTTCGGCACATTCCCTTGGGCGACACCGCCTTCGACATCCCCATCGCGCGAGACGTCGCAGCAACAGCAACAGCCACCGCCACCTGCCGACACGCGTGCGTCGCCGCCGCCGCCGCCTGCTGACGCGAGTGGTACACTCGCGCCGCCGTCGCCGCCTCCCTCCGACATGCGCGCGCCGCCGCCGCCGCCGTCCCTGTCCCCATCGCCGTCCCCGTCGCCGTCACCCTCGTCGACCTCGCCGTCGTCGGTCCCGCAGCCGCCTACATCGTCCGCGCCGGCTCAGCCCTTGTCGTCGTCCGCACCGCCAGGCCAGCCAGTCCTTCCCTCGTCGTCCGCACCGCCAGCCCAACCCCCTTTATCGTCCACGCCGCTCCAACCTCAATCGAAGCCCAAGCCCCGCCCTGTCCCGAAGAAGATTCCTCAGCCCCCACCCTCGCAGCCGATCACATCCCCCGAGGCTGGCGCAGCTCAGCTGCAGGATTCGGGGCACCCAACGACTCCACTGCCACTCCTCAGCTCTCAGCTGGTCCGCGGCGCTGCACCGCGCGCCCTCCTATTCCACACCGTCAACCCTGACGGGTGGCCGGAGTGGCTCGATGCCGGATACACGTACCTCAGCAGCGCGAAACTCGGAGAGCGCTTCGAACGCGCGCTCGTCGCGTGGACTGAAGTCGAACGGCAGCAGTCTTTCGAGACCAAGGTGAGATATCCCGTTCAGAAGCGATACAAGTCCTTTACTCACATGTTTCTAGGGATCACTGCCAACAGAGGGCCGGCCCAGCCAGGTGGGATTCTGGATGGGGCACCAACGGCGCGTGTACGCGAAGACCCCACCCATCGACGACGTACGCGAATTCGCGAACCAGTGGTGGGCGTGGTGGCGCGGCATGCAGCCTGCCTGGCGCACGATCGACGCGACCGGACGCCTCGTTCGGCAGCCTATCGGACCCTGGGACGCTTTGCAGAAGCCAGGGAAGCGAGGGCTTCTCCTGGTTCTTCTGTGCCTACAGTGGTGGGCCGAGAAAGCTGGCGCGATCCAAGCGGATTGGTCGGCGGCTGTCGACGACGTCACCTGGGCACTCGAGTCCATGCTCGTCGAGCAGGCGGCCCATTCGGACGACAGTCACGATGAACAAGATGGCCTTGACCACGCGAACGGCACCGTGGTGTCCCTGCAGTCGCGCAAGAGGCGCCGCAGCGAAGCTGTACCCGGTGATGACGAGCCTGTTCGGCGGTCGCAGCGCGGCCGTAAGCCCGTTGGCAGCGCAGTCGTCGAGGTGGGCCCTTCAAAGCGTCTCCGTAAGCAATAGAATACCTGAATCCTCCGCCTGTATACCGAAACGAGCCCCTTTTTGAATAAATATGTGTATTTCGCCGTATTTTCTCGCGATAATCAGCGGACATGGGTATCCGGGGTCTTATGTGCCTGTGCAGGCCTCGCGGAAGTTGCCGAGCTGCTCGAAAGCACCCAACGCGTGCTCCTGGCAGCCACGTGGGTTATATAAGGGTTTATTGTCATCCCAAGGCGTGCCGAAGGTGCCGGCACGCGCCACTGAGGCCTACAGCCTTCAAGCGGCGAGGATTTAATGCATTAGAGAGCACTGAGCCAGCCCCGGCATTTGATGCAATATGGCGCCCAGCCGCGCCTGGTGTTTGATGCATCAAAGGTGCAGCACAAGGTGGGACGTGCCGCGTGATGAAGTCGATGCACTGGAGGTCGATCTGGATTCGCTGGACCTTCTCGAGGGGCGTGAGGTGCTCGATCGGCTGGTGCTTGTTGTTCTCGTGGTGCTCGCGGATGAGCTCGCGCGTGAGTGGTCCGCGCAAGATGCGCTCGTTGAGCTCGCGGGTCTTCTCGAGCTGCTCGCGCTGCTGGCTGGCGAGCTCGCTGACGGTGTGCAAGTTGATCGCCGGGTCGTTGACGGTAACGGGCGGCGGCGTGTTTTCGAGCGATGGCACTGGCACAAGGCCAGGCATGCTATCGTGTGTGCTGGCGATGCTGGGAGACGGCTGGCAGTGTGTCAGCCCGTCGGCGAAGGCGTTGGTGAGCTGCGCCAGACGTACCGGATACTCGAGCATAACGGACTTGGCCGGGCCCTGGTCGAGATCCTCAACCTTCGCCATGAAGCGGCGGTTGAACTCCGAGGGCGGCAGGGTCGTGATGTCGTGGGTCGCATCCGAGACGACGGTCTTCGTCAGGACCTCGTAGGCCATGGGGTTGTCGTAGGGCATAGCTTCCAGTCTGACTTGTTCTTCGTATGCGCCGGCATGATAGCAGACGGCCGGCTCTCGAACGCTTTCGCGCTCGAGAACGGCGATGGCGGGGATGGGGACGTCCACAGGCGCGAGGATGCGTGCGAGGGACATACCATTGACGGGCCCGTGCAGCGACGTGCTCTCGTCGGCGCGGGTATACTCCTTCCTCTCGACCTTCTCTCCCTTCTCCTGCTTGTCCCACGTCGGGCTCGCAACGCGCTTCTGCGCTACGGCATGGTCGGTGTCGACGGCGGTCTGGGGGTTCTTGATACGAGGGTCGACGGTGGCGGGAAGGGGACGCGGACGCGGGTCGACGGTAGCGGTGTGGACGGAGACCGGAGGCAGGCTAAGTCCCAAAACGCCCACCGAGCTGGGCTCAGGAAGGCGCCTGGCGCACGTGTCGATTAGCATGACGTCAGGTCGTTCGAGACCAGGTGCGTACCCTGTCGATCTTTCGCACGCCTCTGCATGGCAGCGTCTACCTTCCACGTGTGCTTTGGCCTCGGCTTCCATGGCT
Source organism: Phanerochaete sordida (assembly GCA_019973155.2). Classification (NCBI taxonomy): domain Eukaryota; kingdom Fungi; phylum Basidiomycota; class Agaricomycetes; order Polyporales; family Phanerochaetaceae; genus Phanerochaete; species Phanerochaete sordida. The sequence continues at coordinate 7,108 of BPQB01000165.1, read as the reverse complement.
CGGACTCCCGGCTCGGCCACGTGACGGATTTCCTCATCCGTGAGCGCGTCGCCTGCGCTCCTTCCGCCGTCGTCCATCGCCTCCTCCTCGTCGCTCGACGGGATCTCACTCCAGTCGCTGTCCCATCCCCTCGCCGACTCGTCCTCCATTTCCTCGTCCTCGTCACTCATCGCCTCGCCATCGTCGCCCATCGTCTCGCCGCCGAAGTCGGATCCCACGAAGTCGCGGCAGAAGATTTCGTACATCGCGATGTGCGCGCGGTATTCCTGGTGCGGGTCGCAGGCGTCCGTCGGCTTCGGGAACTTCAAGGCACGGGGGTGGTCGCGGGCCTCGAGGATCTGGGCGAGGGAGAAGCGGTCGTCGCGGTCTGCAGTGCCGCGAAGGCGAGCCAAGGTGAGTCGCACGGCTTCTCGCAGACGTCGCGGAACCTTACCGAACAGGTCCTCGTTCATCACCATACGGCACATCATCTCCTCGCTCGCGGGGATGTATGGCCAGAGCTTGTCGGACGACATGAAGGCCTTGCACGGCACGCACCCGGTGAGTAGCTTCGCCGTGTAAGTGCATTTGCTGACTATGCTGTTCCGAGGGCACTTCAGGTTGATCAACGTGACCGTCGCGTTGTCGGCGTTGAACTCGATGGCGGCCGGGTTCCCGTTCGCGTCGAAGGCCGTCGCGCTGTCGCCGCGCTTGAGCGAGGCGTCGTTGCAGAAGAGGAACACGATGAACGTGTCCTCTTCGTCGCTCTTCGGGTCGCCCTTCTTTATCGACATGACGGCCTGGGCGATGGGAAGCCGGGAGAGGCTGTCGATGAGGCGGGTGCAGTGCGAATCCATGGTGAGTTCCCCGTTGTTCTCGCCGACGAGAGGCTGAAACACGGACGGGTGCGCCTTGATGAGGAGGCGCACCGTCGAGTGGTCGGTCAAGGCGCGTCCCTTAGGCACGACGGACGACATAGCGGGCGACGGCGAGACTAGACGAGCAGAGGCAGGACCCGGGGATGCTGCGACGTCTGGGAGGACGTTGCAGATGCTTTTTCTCGGTGAGTTCCTCCTCCCTTTATACTTTCTCGCCCTCTGCGGTCCTGCAGAGTTCCCTGCGCCTCCCGACACAGAGTCCCTGAAGCCGAAGACCTTCCCCCCTCTTGCGGGACTCTGGAACTCCGGCGCGACACCTTCAGGAGCCAGGCTTTCCGCCAAGCCTGCTCCTGTCGTACCTTTTGACCCCTTACCCTTCGCGCGTCGTCTGCGGTGCCTTGCGCGTCGTCGCGCTGCACGGGCGCTTGTAGCGCGAAGCTCTGCGGCTTCGCTGCTTGTGGCTTGCGCTGCGCGGGCGGGTCCGTGCTTCGCGATCGCGGTATGTTCTCCTGACCCCTGCACTCCTTTCTGCACGCTCACGTCCGGTCCGGCAGGTCTAACGGCTCGTCGCGCGGCAGCAGCGTACGACACACGCTCGTCGTCGGGCTTTACATGGTGAGCATGCCCCTTCCTACAATCTCCTCGATGCGCATCCTGCGTTGAGGCACTAACGACTTCTATTCTAGACTTCTGCGGGCTGCCACGCTTCGTGCGTGGCGCTTCCGCCCTTCCTCGACCGGCACAAGCGGCGTACGGTACCTGGGGTCCTCGCGCTCGATCTGCGCCACGACGCTTTGCTGCGCCGTCTCCGCCGAGCCGCGCTCCTGGATCCTCAGGTGCGTTCGTTTCGCATGTGAATATACTAAATACCTCCGTCCTTAGGAGCTCGTCTACATCGAGGCCTCCGCCTTGATCGCCGGCTGCCCCTGTCGCGGAACCAAGTCCTTCGGCATCCGTCGGGGCCCCGTTCTCGATCACGGTACCTCGCGCGTCGGCCCCTTCAAGGCTTCCGCCCTCGAGATCACCTCCGACGCTGCTGCCCTCGGCAGGCACGTCTTTTGTGGCCCCTAGGTGAGCCTGATCGTTTCCGCTCGGGCTCTCGTCGTTCTGCTGACTCTTCTGCTCGGTCTCTCGGGCCTTCGTTTGCCGTCGGAACGCGTGCGTCACCGCACGTTTGTCTTCCGCGGCACGCGTGACGTAGGCGGCGCTCGCGGTCCAGTACGCGCGATTCGCGTTTTCCTCGTCAATCTCGCGTTCTCTATCAGCGCGCTCGTGGTCCTCCTCTGGCGTCAGCCAAACACTTCCAGGTGTGTATTCTCCTTTCTCTATGTCTCGCTGAATAACTTCGTAGGCTTTGCGCCAGTGCGCCTTCGCTTTGCGGAGAGCACGCTTGTGCTCCTGCTTGGCGGCGTGCTGGTCGCGCGCGTTGCGCCACTCAACAAACTCAAGCCAGCCTTCTTCCGTCCCTCGGTGCGTATCGATCTCATCTTCGCAAATGGGCTCACGATTTTGACCGTCGCCCAAGACCTCGTCCATAAGGCCGATCGTGCCACCGTCACCGATACCCTCAACCGCGCCTCCGTCGGTGCTGTCTACGCTTTCGAGCGCAGGCGGTTCCTCGAACGGTGCGCGCGTTATCTTTTTCTCGTCTTGCGGCACGCCGAGCGCGAATGCGCTGAAGACCTGCGCGCCTTCTGCTTCATGCCGAGGCCGCAATCTCAAGAACTGGCCAGCGCGTCGTCGTGGCTGCGCAGAGGTTCGCCTCTGCGCCAGCAACGTGTCTTCATAGTCACACAGGGTGCGTACCTCCTCGCGCTCTGCATCGATAAGCTCACGGGTCACGTTCCAGGCGTTCTCTGCTAGCGCGTTCCAGGCAGTGTCGTAGTCGGTTTTACACCGACGGCGCATGTCGTCCGCCAGGAATAGGTGGCGATCGCGTGAGTACCCATCCGTTCGCTCAATATAATCGACGTCCACTAATTGCTTTTGCAGCCGCGAAGCGATTCGAGCTTCGGCGGCACGGCGCGTCTTGCGCAGCCGCTCGTGCTAGACATCGTAGCGGTGCTGCACGCGCTCAATGCGTACGCGCACTGCAAACAGGCGTTCGCGCGGCGGCTCTTCGTCAGCCGCTGTGTTTGCGTGTACTTCTGCAGGTGCGTGCACAGCTGCTGAGTTTTCTGGCGGCTCGCTAACATCAATATCTTGCTGCGTGCTTCGTGCGTCGGTCCAAAATACGTGCTCGCATGGCTCCGGTGTGTCGTCTTCTTTTGGGCTCTCTTTCATTACTGACTTTTCCGGCTCTTCTAGCGGAGGCGTTCGACTGCGCGGTCTGCTACTCAAGCTCCGCGAACGTTGTGTGCGTGCGCACGCCAGTTCAACGAGACCGAGCGGCATGTTCATTGCAGTCAACGCGGCTAAGCAGCTAGCCTCGCGACGATGCTCCACGGCTTCTGGTGGCGTGCATTCACGTTCCAAGGTACGTCCTCTGTCCTGTACTTCTTCCGCTTCGTAATGACTAACTGAGTCTTTCGCAGCGTCTCGCTTCTTTTCACGCCGAGGCTTGCGCGGCGGCCCATCTTCGGGCACGCGCGTGTCTTCCATCAGCAAGGTAGGCTCGTAATCTTCTTCTTCATCTTCTTCTTCGTCTGACCCTTCGTATCGCCGCTCAGACATTGACAATGCATCCGCGCTGTCCTCAGCGACTGCGATGCTTGGATTCTCAAGCGCAACATTATCACTTCGCCTCTCGCGCGGGTCCTGTAAGTCTAACCATTGAATTACGTCGCTGTCGGCGCTGACGTCGCTGCCGTCCGATTCGACGTGCGTACTTGCAGGGCTAGCTGAGCGCGAGCGCCGCTGCGCCAGCGTGTCAATACTTTCACGACTGCCATACGGGCTGTTGTGCCGGGGATCGCCTTCGCTATCGCTGCTGCTGCTGTCCGAGTCGCTCGATTCACTGGTGCTAGAGTCGCTGTCGCTGTCGGTAGAGCTTGAAAAATACGATGTGTATTCCTCGCCCGAACTGTCTGAGCTGGATTCCGCCGTGCGCGCTGCATTAAGCAAATTGGCGACTCGCCCTTGCCTTCTGCGCTGGTGCGCTGCGCCGCGAAACTCCACGTCTACTCTGAAACGATTCTCTGGGTCGTCAGTGACCATATGGCACATGCGAGTATGATGAGTATGCTCCAAGTATTCCTGTAACGCAGGATCTGGGTCATATTCTGGTGCGGCGAGTAGCTCATATCTGGGGCGAAGATGATGATCTTTAAACACCAGATATGTTCCGTCGCGGCGCTCATCAATAGTCACATAATTTCCACGCTGCCAGGGCCTTCCTAGTAACAAGTCAAATGGCGGCTTATCTCCGATAAACAGATTTGCATGAGTCCGAACCTGTCCGCAGCTTATGGGAACATCTTCCGCATAGCCCTGCAGAATACTCTGTCCTCCATTCGCGTCTCCCATGACCATCTGCCTGGCGAAATCAACTGGGTGCCCCACTGTGTCTTTCCATAAGTCCCGATGGACTATGTTAAGCTGGGATCCAGTATCAATAATGGCCATAATGGTCTTGCCTTGCATTTCCACTTTGAGGCGGATGAGCTGGCTTCGCTGCCGGCTTGGGAACATGGTGGCATTCATACAGGTCGGGGTCTCAAACAGTATCTCGTCACCAGCGGTAGCTACGTGTGCTTCTGCTCGACTATCTTCTTTGGCTCGCGTCATAGCGTTCTTGGGCTTGATAACGTCTTGAACTTGCTGGGACATTTCCTTAGAGACTGCTAGGATTTCGCCAACAGCCATAGTGACTGGCGCGCTAAGTACCTTGTCGAGCACGGACTTGGGGTCGACGTGACTCTGCAGGTCTGACTTTCGCTGCTGCCTACGAGGGCCTGTCTCGCCATCGGTCTTGTACCCTGAAGGACCTGCTTTGGCATTGGTCCTATCCTTCATCGGCTCGGCTCGCTGCTTACCCTTGTTCGACTTCTGTGGCGGTTGGGTAGCGTCTTCCATAAACGCGTCGTCGTCGTTAGGGTCGAAAGCGGCAGGCGTCGGGTCCATAAACGGAAGCGGGTCGGGTGCTGGCGTAGGTACTGTCACCTCAGGTGCCCTAGTCTTCTTAGCTGTACGGGGAGGTCCTACTCGTGCTGGAAGAGGTGGAAGATTCTGCTTCTTCCTTCGCTCGTTCAGCTCTTTCTGCGTGGGCAACCAAACGCCATCAAACTTTTCCTTGCGCGTCGACGTAATACCTTTCTCAGGCCTGGTCACATTGTACACTCCGTAGTCAGAGTCTGAAGAACTATCCTCTTCAGAGGAGCTCTCATAATACTGTACGAAATGCCCATCAGACCGTGACTTGATCTTAGGCGAACCTTCTGAATTATCCTCAATAGAAATGAAGTTGGCCTGAGGGGCTGAGATAAAGTTAGCCGACGGAGTGGTAGCCCGCTTGATGGCGGTAACCCACGTCTCATCTTGCTTCCTAAACAGCATCCCCCCATTGGTAAGGACCAACCTATTCCGGTCATCTCGAGTGATAATGCCATTGGTAAAGAATTCCTGCAGAGCTTCGCAACTATTCATGGTATGACCTGGGAGGCCACATCCATAGCAAGTGCGGTTGTCAAACCTGGACTGGATACCTGTAGAGCCTCCGCCAGCACTCATGTGTGGGGGAGTTTCACGCTCGAAGCTTCGGGCCTTAGGCTGAGAATTCTGGGACTGGCTAGCAGCTTGAGCAGCGACCTTGCGCCGATCAACTGGGGCTGCCAGCACATTCTTCACCAACGGGTTCCTATTACAAGCGCGGAAGTAAGTAATGGCGTACTCTGGGTCATCCAATGCCATATTCTCCATTTGCTTAATAAGCTTCTCCACTTCCAGGTCATCTTTAGACTGCCCTTCCTTAAGAGGCGTAGCAGGACGACGTGGAGTACGTGGCGTAGATGGGGCATCTGAGTCGCTATCTGAACTGTCCTTAGCCTCAGGTGCTTGGAACTTTACAGTCTTCTTGGACTTCTTAGTAACCTTTACCTTTGGCTTAGAGGATGAGCGTTCCTTTGACGAGTTCTTAGTACGCTTCTTAGACTTCTTCTTCTTTGCCACAAGCTCTTCATCAGTAGACTCTGAGTCTGTGTCTGAATCTGAACTATCTGATGACGAGGTCGTGTCCGAGTCTGATCCATCTGTCTCAGGCTCCGAAAACAAACGACTCTTGTCAAAGCGACGGCGATGAAGCAGTCCTTCTGCGACCTTGGTAACGTCGTCAACGATGAACGGCTCCGACATATCATGGTTCGGCTTCTGAGCTACCAGTCTACTTTCCAGCTTGGCCCTAAGCTTCTCAGGGATACCCATCCAGAAATAGTAGCGATAGTCATAGTCAGCCAACCTTCCATTCTTACGCAGCCAGCCGGCGATCCTGATGAAGTCCCTCATATACTTGTTCCAGTTTTTCATGGAGTTGATACTCCTGGACTTTGTATGACGAACGAGCTTCTCCAGATCCCGAATAACGAAACGTCTATCGTCTTTGTCTGCCTCGTAGAACTTCTTGATATCACGAACGAAACCGCTCCAATCTGGGGTCTGGTACGATGCCAGCCCCTCCATAAACTTCCGAACACTCTGAGAACAGTACTGGGTAATACTTTCCACCCTATCCTTATCTGAAACGACATTATGCTTCTGACATAGCCGCTCATAGAAATGGAGGAAGTTTAGAACCTCAGTGTACTTTCCCTTAAACTTCTTAGGCGCAGCCTTGGTTCCAGGAAGAGGTAGGTCTACGACACCACCGCCTCCTGCCTGAGCTTGACCTGGAGCTGCCGGAGCTGCTCCTCCTGTACCTGGACCAGTGCCGGGGGCTTGCCCTTGACCTGGTGTCGGACCTGGACCTGACATAGTAACTCGAGTACCAGTCGACGATGCAACCACTTGCGCGTACGTTAACTTCTGAGGTCTCGCCTGACCTGACGATGCGTGCGACGATGACGACGAACTGGCGATAGACGTGGGCGTGGACGATAACGATAACGAGGTAGGCGAAGGTGGACCTTCTGTCATACACTATGGGACACTACTTGCAAACACTTTACTTCGACCCCTCGCGGTGGGCTCCAGATATCGTGCTTTAATCTTTGCGGAAGAAACTAACAACTACAAGAGATAAGAGACAAACTAATGACTCCTGCCCTTGAGTAAGATAGCAAACAAATAAGACCCTACAACTATAATAGCTATAGACTCTA
>BPQB01000164.1:0-27114 GCA_019973155.2 Phanerochaete sordida | reverse complement strand
ATATCTGGTCTTTTCAACACTTTCTTCACAAACAGCTACGATAAATACTACTAACTCTCCTTCCTTTTCATACCTGAGCCATGTTTGAGAGAGCAGTTAACAAGTGCAGAAGTATGGCAGCTTTACTCCAGCTTATAACATCTGGAACAATGGTATTTATAACGATTGTTCTGTATTTCGAATTGATTGATAGGCTAGCATTATATTTGCTCATTTGCCCATGCTGTCCTTGAGTAATCTTCTTTGCACATGCATTTTTGAGAATGTGAGACTTGTGACACTGCTGCTCCGGTTATTTTGTAGTCACTGTCCTAGAAGGCATCAATAGATTTCGAACAAATCCTTGAAAATGGCAGATTTAGATTTAATGTATTTTAAGGAGCAATGTAGGTGGAAGAGAAGAAATCGTACCCGCCGAGCGCTATGCGCTACGGCCCACTCTGAGCAAGTTGCATACCAGCCCGGTGAACCTCAGAGAATTGTGACTTAAATCCCCCCGGACCAGAGAATCACTTTTCTGCACGACATAAGTGGAGCCCACCGCGAGGGGGTGACGCTTGTTCTGCAGCCTATGATTTTGGACCCACCTTCTGGAGCCAACCTTCCACGGCCAAGAAGTACCTCTCCCCATACCCAATCGCGTGTTCCATTGACGCGAAGCGCATCCGACGCCACATTTTACCAGCAACGCCCAGTTCCGTACATGGCAAACTTGACGGTCGCTGATTTACCCTTGCCAAACACTAAAGGGGCCCCCAAGAAGTTTCGGGGCAAGTATTCAGAAGTTGATTGGTTCCTGTACCATTACGACTGGTTATGTTCTAAGTACCACCTCGAAACTGACGCCGACCGAATAGACAACATAACTCAGTACTGCTCAAGACATGTTCGAGAAGTACTGGAAGGACTACCGGCGTTTACCAATAATCAATGGCTTACGTTCAAAGAAGATATGCGAAAGTCCTACGAAGCGGACCGAGAAACCAAACGATATAAGATCAACGATGTCGAAAAATATGTGCGGCGCACTCGGAAACGGCGTATTCGGAACTTAGAAGACTGGAACCGGTATAACCGAGGCTTCATCAGGATAGTAGGCTGGCTGCGCAAAGAACAGCGCATCTCGGAGCGCGAGACCAACTTCTTCTTCTGGAAGGGCATTCATCATGCGTTACGGCAAAAGCTAGAGAACCGCATACTGATCCGAAACCCTGCGGTCAATACTAAAGATCTGTTCACGGTAAGGATGGTATGTGTAGCCGCAGAATCCCTGCTCAGTAGAGATCGCTTCGACCACGAACACCTCTTATCCGATGAAGACTCAGACGAGGAAGAAAGCAACCTAGAAGTATCTAGCGCTGAGGACACAAGTAGCGGCTCAGATGCGGATACCGAAGAAGACACGGACAACGACCATGCCCCTCGACGGAGAAAGAGGCGGGGAAGTTTGCGGCGAATGGCCGGGAAACAGGACATGAAGAAAAATCCTCGGGCAGCGCGGCATGTAGCATTTAAAGAGGAAGCGTCAGACAGCAACGAGGACGCTCCGCCTTCGCGCCCACGGCGAGTCGCAAAGCCCACGGAAAGCCAGCCCCCAGCAAGGACGACTCGTACTAGCGATTCAGAGGTGGAGGAGCTCATTACCCAACTGAGCAAAATGTCCGTGACAGATCCTGCTTATGCGGCCATGTACTTCAGAGCCTGTATGAAAAACCCAATGGTCAGAGATATTATTCCCAGCCCCACTGTAGGCCGCGCCGACGCCCCTAGCGCATCCCAGAGCCGAACTTTCGACGGACAAACACCGCCTCATTTGGACACAGCGCGTCCAGCGTTGCCCCGAAGGGACGATCGGCGCTGCTTCGGGTGCGGAACACTGGGGCATGGCATGAACGCCTGTGCCCCTTTGCTCGAATACGTATCCCAAGGAATAATTGTCCGTAATAGCCAGGGGCGATATGTCATGAAAGATGGCTCCGATATTCAGCGAGTAACCTTCGACGAACCACTCATTCAAGCCATCGCCAGAGCCGTAAACCGCAGACGCACCTGATACAATTAAATCCGCCGCCACCTGAAGGATCCAGCTGTACTTATGCCGCCGAATGGGACGGCTCAGCACAGGTATATGGATATTGGCAGGAATGGATGGACGAGGAAGACGAAACCGCCCCGTACATCTACGGTGTCGAACGGCCTCGGCGAGCTATTACTACCGGACGAAAGGAACGGCTGGAAAAGGAGTACGAGCTGTCGCACAAACTGCATAAGAGTCAGAAACAAGCAAAAGGAAAAGAACGTGCCTATGGACCGGAAGAGGCAGGGCCGTCCATGCAACCTAGAAGGATAGGCCCATCTGTGCTGCAAGACCCGAGTCCGGTGGGGTTCGACCCGCGCGACGATGATCAGATCATGGACGATGTCGCCCCGAGAATCATAACGGGCGACGCGTCGGGAGCGCCGCGGTCCGTGCCCGTGGGCCTGGAAAAATCGAGTCAGAAAAGCAAGAAAGACGCAGAAAAACGCCAACCGCGAAGGTCCGAGCTGCAAGACAAAGTTAAACCTCAGGAAGTACTGCAGAAGGTTCTAAATACTCCCATTACCATGGGAATCGGTGAACTCCTGGCCGTGTCGAAAGAAATGGCAATCCAGGTACAGGACGTGATCCGGTACAAATCAGCCAAAGCGGAGCGTTCCGACAAGCTGGACAGATATGAAACGAACGTACCGGTACGTGTGATTGAAGCACCCGACGAGGGCCCAAGGCCTCATCAAGACGCGGGCATTGCCGCTGCGGTTTTTGCACCGCAAACCCGAGGACAATTGATCAGGTTGACCATGGAAATCTACGGAGAGCCTGTGACCGCTATAATTGACACAGGTTCACAACTGAACATCGCCAACCAGCGTATCTGGAAAAATATGCTCAATTTACCGCTCGATGTAACCAGAAAAATCACCATGAGTGACACCAACGGAGGGGAAGGAACCTTAGACGGACTGGTACAAGAAGTACCGCTCACCTGTGGTGCCGTGCGGACGACTGCCAATATTTATGTCGGAACTAAGGCTCCTTTCGACCTGTTATTAGGACGACCATGGCAACGCGGGAATTTTGTTTCCATCGACGAACGTCTAGACAGGACATATCTGCTCTTCAAAAACCGAAACATGGATGTCAACTATGAACTCATGGTGACTCCAGACATGGACGCAGACCCGCGAATACTGGAATACGTAAGCAACGCCCATGCAGCTATGAGCATGTACTGCTCGGCGAACAGGCTCGACCACCAATCAAGAACCATTCCCAGGATCAGCCCAACTCAGGAAACGGATGAATTTACTATGCCTGGAGGATGGCCGGCCCACGACGAACGAACGGCAGGGCCGAACAAGGCGCCAGACCGGTATAAGCCGTGGAAAAGTCTGTTATCATGGATAAGTTGTGCGATATTGGGACTGACAGGCGGAGAATCTGCAGAAAGCGAGATAGATCACCTCAGTCACAGCGCGTCATGCTTCTGTGCGATCACGGAAGACGAAGCTGACTCACCGCACGGGCATCCGATCGAGAAGTCAGAAGATGGGGATGTGCTCATGCCGGACTCAGCAGATGGACCGCAAGCCTCGAGCGTCGGAAGCGAACCCGACGGGGACAGCGCTGGCGATAACGAAGGGCCTAGAAAGTGGCGAAGGACGAGTCAGCAAGCACACAATAAGGTGGGTGTCGGAGAGGGGTCGTCGGAATGGAGAGCGCATACCTTGCCGTACAGACTCAATTTCACCGACCCTGAGGAAGACCGGCAGCACCAAGAGCGCCGGCGCTACACTCGGGCCAGGAAACTAGTCGCGCAACGGTACAAGGAGAGGCTGCAAAGTACGTTAAATGGGATAACGGCGAAATACGTGAACCAACGTACCCGGAAGGGGAAGCGTAAAATGCAGTGGATTACCGAGGAAGACGAAGTCCGATGGGCCTGGAACGACTACGACTGGGGCATTGACCGCATGCGGAAAGCTACTCTAGCCGAATTGGAAGGGTTAGCCGTCAAATTTGAATCTCTGGAAACGGGGCAGCCGGACGGTAACAGGACATTGTGGCCAGCTGAAGTGGAAGCCGCCAATCAGCCTGACGAAGAGGGAATGGAGGTCGATAGCGAAAGCCAGACCAAGGGCCCAGACGACGAAGACACTGCCATGGTATTGTCAATATCGGTACCGGAGTGGGGCGATCGATCGGCGACCGCGCCACGAAGGTTAAGCCCACAAAAGCTTTCGCGAAGGACGATCGACATCCCTACGGCGCATCACCAAAACACGATCGACGATGACGCCCACGCTGCGGTCGCAGGACCGACAGGGCTGACCGGGATCCAGACTCGTGTCGAGCGACCGCCCGAGTCAGGGCGAGCGATTCACGGACCCGGTCAGGGTGACGCGAAGGCCGGACGAGTCAGGACGAAGGACGAGATTGCAACGTGCGCGGCCCGCCGTCCAGCCACGAAGACACCAGAGAAAGAGAGCTGCAAGAAGGCTGTTGTAAAAGATGAGCCGGAGCGAGGACTCTCGTCCAACCCACTCGCTCACCTCGTTTCAACTCTTTCAACTCTTGCTTTACCTCTCATAAAAATCATTCACCTCAAAAACATGGCGTCGCTCAAGCGCGGCCCTCTCCTGAAAGGGGGATGGGTACCACCGCCTCCCGGCGACCAGCAAATTAGACTTGAAGTCCACTTTCCCAACAATATAGACCTGCGTATCCCTGAAATCACTTCTCAGAAAATCTTAAACCTGTTCATAGACGTACCGCCGAGTCACGGACCCGAAGCCGCTCTCGCGAACCTTCGCGCGTACGAGACGGTGCACGAGCACTTCGCGATCGCTGTACTTGCGCCAGCCATGAAGTACGAACCTTGGACGCTGCAACAACGCCTGGCCACGACGTCGCCACACCCCAGTTCTTCCAGCTCCGCTCCGCCAGTTTCATTCTATGGAGCCCCGACTTCGCCTCCCCGTATCGCGCCTATGAGGTCTCAGTCTTCGCCTCGATCGTTACCAGGCCGCTGACACTCGCGTCGGGGAAGGCCTTTGTTCCTATGAGCAAATGGTCGGCCCTACGCGAAGTATCAGCGCATAGGCTCGAGCTCATGACGGCGTACCTTCCGGCCACCAGTTCATTCCATGGCAGTGCGCTGAACGAGTGCTTTGTGGACACCGCTGCTCGCGATCTCGAAGCCAGAGGAGAAGACCCTTATGGCCCCCCGTACGTGCTCGAACCTAGTCCCGTAGCCGTAATACAGGAGCTGATTTTGGGTTCCGACGGCAGAGACAAGCCCGCGCATCACCCCGCGGCAACGTTCGAGGCCAAGCCTAAGCGTCTGCCCACCCTTCCTGAAATGGACGAGAGCACCCAGAAGAACCCGCCTTCCCCGGGCTCGTCGTACGCTGCCGCCTATCATCTCGACTACCCGCAGGGCAGCAGCTCGGAGTTCAGCTCGGACTTGGAGTACATCGACGTTGCCATTCCTGACGAAGACCACGATGACGAAGAGAAGGTCTCGGCTATCGCACCCTCCCCCCCTACGGTTCCAGAAAGCCTAGACGGCGATGAAGCTCCTGCGTCGTCTTTGCCTCCGGTTGAGCCCAGCGATCCGCGCCCTCAACGTCAAGCCCCGCTCCAGGCCTCGGCCCCGACACCCATCCTTCGCCCTGTCGACGAGAACACTAACAGCCTTGCCTCAAGCCCAACGTTGTCCGAAGCGAGCGCGATGGGAGGGTCGGGAAGATACGGCATAGGTGTAGGACCACACTTCGCCGCTCATCTTGCGGCCGTGCTCGACAGCCGGCCAGCGGCGTCAAGCACCGACGAGGGGCGCGTCGGGCGCAACAGGTGTGTACCTTCTGAGTCTCCGTACAGACCACCCTCTGACTACGAGATTCATCCAAGTCCTGCCCCCATTCCCAGCCTCGTGCGTATCAGAGCCTTGAAAACCGCCGACACGATCAACAGCAACGCGACCAGCAATGCCTTGTCGGTGTGCAAGTTCGAGCAACACGCCGCTACGCTGCACCCCATCGCTGCACCCCAGCCAGTAGCCTTCCATGACCACGACGCAAATTCCAGCATCCCTATCGTCGCCTTCGCCGGGATTGTACCCCCTACGTCCACGCCCAACTTACAGGAAGGCGACGTTAAAGCCCCCCCAGTCATAAACGATGAAAAACCTTCGGCAGCACAGCTGGCCGTGAGCGACTTCCTGAACAGCCTGGTGAGGCTCACTTAGACTCGCGGACGACCCCTTGCTAACGCACGCGACCCCCGCCGCCAGCCTGCGCCCATCCGCAACATTCTTGAGTCCCAGAAGACTTCTATGGATCCCCTGCTGCCCGTGACCTCCACCGCTACTACCACTAACGTCGTAATCGTCACCGACGGTCACGAACGACATGTCTCCACCTCGACCGCAGAAAGAGTGGGCAGTCCTGCGAAGGATGCCACTGCCTCGTCTCAAGTAGCGTCCTCGCCCCCGTCCTCCATGCCCTCCCTGGAAATGCTCGACGACTACTTCGCGGACCACCGTGCGACTCCCGCCAAGCCTGACACTGGCGACGACGCACTCCTGAAACAGAAGGCTGACAAGCAACGCGCCGACAATGGACCGCCCCCGGAATACCCTCAGGAGGACCTCAGAATGGGTGACGACACCTCGCAGGACGCCGACCTCGCCGCCGACTGGCGTCAACAGCGTCCCAAGCCCACGTACGCTGACACAGTCCGGTACCACCCCATCCCGCGCTTTTTGCAGCAGCTCGACCAGGCCACCGCTCGCCGAAAGAAGTACAAGGGTCCGACTGTGCGCCGCGTTCTGCCGTCCTTCCCTAAAAGGCCGCGCTCGCCGTCCAGTTCGGTGAGTGATGACTCCGCCCACCCTGACGTCGCCCCTTACGACACCGACCTTCAGTGGGCCTTGGTGCCCTACGTTCCCCCTATCGCTGAGTCCGCGCCGCTCATGCCTCTTCCGTTTCAGCATCCGGGAGCAGCTTACAAGCAGCCGAAGGGCCCTCCGACGCGGCCCAAGCCTGACGTCCACCAGCAGGCGTCGTCCTCGCGGCCAACAGGCCGCTACGTGCCCCCGCAGAAACGTGCTGACCGCTCTCCGCCAGGCAAGTGCCCCGACACTCCCATTCCCGTGGTGGGAGAGTTTGACCACCTCCTGGAGCCTTACGCTGATAGGTGCGGAACACTGTTTGATTCCTTTCAGACCTACCCGCTCACCGCCGATGCCAGTGCTAGGGCCATTTCCGCTTTGCGCATTCGCCGTACTCAAGTCTCGCTGTACCAGCAGATCATGGAGGCTACGACCGGCCCCGCCTACACGCACTTCCTGCACCATATCCAGGCCTTCGACGACTCCACGACAGCCCGGTATCAGGATTGCTACTTCTTACGACCAGATAATGAAGGTAATTGCTACATGTTCCCTAAAAAGATGCAGGACCTCCGGCGTGCACGACACTTCTATCTCCATCGTCAACACACCGCCGAGCGCGACCGTCGCATCAGTGAGATCAACAAACTCCTCAACCCCATGGTTGGCGAAGCCCCCGAGTACGTCGTCGCTCTTCGTCGGTCGGGCCGCCTCGGATGGGACACCGGTTCTGCCCCGTTCGTCCTGCCCCCGCCAGCGCGGCAGGCCGGCCCTTGCATTCATTATCCGGTGGCTTAGCGGTCTTGCCCGTTCCCACCTAACCTGGTTCTCTTATCCCGGCAACTGGTACTCGGTTCGTGTCCTTGTCTTTGTCGTCGCGGACCGGCAACTAACAATGGCCCTAACTATAGTCCCCGACTTCCTCCTCTCACGTCTCTCGCCCTGTTCGTCACGTTGCGGCCACCTCCATCTACGGCTCCCTGAAAATTCAGTAAAAATCCATGGCCGACTATGTCCACGCGCCAAAGTAAAGACCGACCGCTTGCAAAACCCCACAAAATGGCCCTTCGCGCTCTACGTCCAGGCTACTGATTCCTCCCGGTATGCGATTCCTGTCTTTCGGGTCTGTCCGCAGTCGCTCACTCTAGGAGCAGAACAGGCTTCAGGCGGCCTTTGTTCTCGCCTTGCCCGCTCTCGTCACTAACCTAGGCACCGCTGCCACGTGCTGCCGCTACATCGCGCGCGTTCGCCTCGGATGTTCACGCTGGGCTCGGTACGTTTTGCGTCCACCTTTCGCTCGTCCCCTATCACTCACCCTAGCCCTAGTCTTCTTGTCTTCTGCGCCACCTTGGTAACACCCGTTTATCTTCTCCTTCAGGGCAGCCGGCTAGCCCCTTCCGCACTCCTGTACCTCCTGTTACGTACCATGTATGGTGCCCGCGTTCCTTGCAATCTCACCGCAGTCATTCTTTCATGCGTCCTGTGTGCTCACTCGACTCGCGCAACGCGATCTTCTCCGACACTGCCGTTCGATTCATGCAGTTTTCTTTATCTACTTCCCATTCTTCTTGTGCTTTTTGCGCTACGTGTTTTGGCGCGCCCGGCCTCTCGCGTAGCTGGTTCGCCCCGTCCCGCCCCCTCGTGGGTTCTGTTTGCCTCAGAGCCTCCTCCGCCCCCATCCTTAGCCTCGCCGCCGTTGCTCTGCTCTCCCAACATGTACGATGACTTTCTGTCTCTCGAAGATGATGAGGTCATCATCTGTGTCGATGGGGCAGAAGTACATTCGGCTTACAAAATACAGCGCATGAAACCACCACAGCAAGCAGCCTATGAAACGACGCAAGCAGGCTATGTAGACAATGTGAAGGCGTACACGGCGTACAAGAAGGTTGACCGCAAAGTGAAACCAGTCCCGGCTGTGTTCCCGGAAGACGCGAAAGTCCAGTGACGGTTCCCGGAAGATCCGCTAGCATCGTTACCCCCGCTACCGGCACGACCGCCGTCCTTCGTGCCTAACGGGCGGCTTACACAGGAACGGCTGCAGGCCATGAATATTAATGAAGATGGGTTTCTATGGCCGGAAGAAGAAAAGGTGGCCATTCATCTGCTGCAGTTACATCAAAACTACTTTGTATTCGAAGACTCGCAAAGGGGATCGTTCCGGGAAGACTACTTTACGCCGTATGTAATTCCCGTGGTGCCACATGTACCGTGGGCGTTTGGGAACATCCCGATCCCTCACGGAATCAGGGAACGCATGGTAGAATTGCTGCGGGAAAAGATGGCGGCAGGAGTATATGAGCCCAGCCAGTCGTCCTATCGATCGCGCTGGTTCTGTGTGTTGAAGAAGAACGGGAAATTAAGGATAGTCCATGATTCGCAGCCTCTAAATAAGGTATCAATCCGTGAATCTGGACTTCCGCCCAACCTCGATGAATTTGTGGAGCCCTTCGCGGGTCGGCAAATTTATACTGTATTCGACATGTACTGGGGTTTCGATGCGCGAAAAGTAGACCCGCGAAGCAGGGATCTAACCGCGTTCTTAACACCCCTAGGACTATTACGAATAACCTCGCTCTCAACGGGATTTACAAACTCCCCAGCGGACTTCCAGGCATGCATGTCCTTTATTTTGCAAGACGAAATCCCCCACATCACGAATATATTCATAGACGATCTGCCCATCAAAGGCCCCGCAACGTGTTATCCGGACGAGCAAGGGAGACCAGAAGTGTTGAAGGAAAATCCAGGTATCCGGCGATTTGTGTGGGAACATTTACAAGATGTAAACCGGATCGTTCATTGGGTAGGACATGCTGGAGGCACGTTCTCGCTCAGCAAAGTACAACTAGCCAAGCAACAGGCCATCATTGTGGGCCAAACATGCACGCCCGAAGGACGACTCCCGGACCCGAATCGGGTGGAGAAGGTCTTGAATTGGCCCGTACCAAAGAACGTCAAAGAAGTGCGAGGATTCCTGGGATTATGTGGCACGGTGCGACTTTGGATCCAAAATTACTCCGCTAAAGCACGGCCACTCACCGAACTCGTGCGACACGACATGGAATTTGAGTGGACATCAAGGCAGGCGCGAAGCAGCCTTCGAAGACCTGAAACAGGCGGTAACAACCGCTCCCGCACTACACCCAATAGATTATCAGTCGGACAGACCGATAGTGCTGTCAGTCAATTCAAGCAACATTGCCGTAGGAATTATACTGTCCCAAATGGATGAACGTGGAAAGAAAAGACCCGCAAGATACGGATCGATCCCCATGAACGAGCGGGAAGCACGCTACTCGCAGCCCAAGCTGGATTCCTTACCTTTCGCGCGCTGATTATCGCCTTGCAGAACTAACCGTGCCCCGTCTAAGTGACGGCAGCGAGCAAGACCATTCCAGCAGTGACAAAGCGGCGCCAGGGCCTCAGAAACGCACAAAAGACCCAGACGATGCAAGCGACAGCTGGTAATATTGCATTCAAATACATCCAAACGCCAGCCCGGAAAATGAAGCACAGATTAACCCACGACCAGAAGGCAAGATACAACCTCAGCACTTTGCTGCCCTCCGCTTCAGTCACGCCTACCCAGGCCTTGTACAGCTGGCCTTCCCTCTACATGCGAAACACACTCGACTGAGCGTCAGCCGACGCTCCCGGGTCCCTCTAGACAAACGGCATAGCAACGTCAGTAAAGGCCGCCTAACACAGATGCAAAAAGAAAGAATACCGCGGAAGGGCTGGCAGGACGCGGAAATGCGACCGAAGGAGGTGGGACTGGTGCCTTGAAGAAACCCGAAGCCTGCTGACGTGCCTTTAGAATCGGGCACAGCCGCGCCAGCGTATCCTGACTCACGTCAGGACCGAGGGCTTGGACGGCCATGCTGCATAAATCCGGAAACGTAAGTTTAGGAAGACCTGACAAGCACAAATCACCGACGTACGAGTATTCATCGACTCTCGCACGCTTTCGGGCAGGAGGCGCGGACGCGTAACGAGAAGCAAACGGCGGAACCGGAGGCTGCGGATCGGCCTCGGATTGCAGCGGCACCCGCGTAAACAGGGAAGTAAGGCCGGACGTGCCGGCCGCTGTAATGACAAAACGATTTGGCATGGGGCCGGGAGGGGAGTCCTTTGGCACCATGGCTTTGGGGACTGACGGAGAGGCCGCAACAGGGATAGGTTCGATTTTGCGCGTCCATGGCAGACGGAACCCGGCAGCAAGCGCATTCTTCGGCGACGAGGACGCTAGTAAGGCGGCCGGGCCCGGTAGCGAAACAGGCTCTTGCGAGCATGACTCCAACGGGCGCAACGGCTCCAGCACAACCTCAGGGGGAGGGGACGGAGAGCGTGAACGACGAGGAGGTGCCAGCGACGGAAGGAGAACGTGGATAGGAACCTCTAAATCCCCGTTAGCAAGATCCAATGACCCCAATACAGAAGAAGCAGCGTCCCGAGTACTGGTTAAAAAGACGAACGTACGAGCATCTACATGCAAGTTCGGGTCGGCAAGACCGTGAAGAGCCAAATCTGTAACCAGCAGGCACCATTAGACCTACACAAGATCTTCACCCCGACGGGACACGAAAGGAAACACGCACCTGAGAATGACTGAATAATGGGTATAGCGGGCACCGGAGGATTCACCGACATCCAGGCCACAACGTCCGGGGGAGGATGCACGCGTATGTAAGGAAGGTACGCGGGTACAAGCACCTTGGCGTCCTCCAACCATAACGCAACCAGCATACCGCCCATTCGGCACTCCAAAATACGCGAAATAGCGGCCAAGTAATGGCGACCTTTGCACAGCAGAGCGAAGCGGAGGTGGAAGGCCAAACTCTGCCCAGGGAGGGGAATAGCCAGCAAGACGTTGGACAATTCAAGAGAAAAGGCCGGGACGGACAGAACGGACCACAGGTTGGACATCGCGGACGGCCTAGAAAGAAAGAAGGGGGGGCATGAACAGGACCGACCTCACCACGGCCAGTGAAATACAGTGGCTGCAAAAAAAACGCAATTCACTGCAAGGGGCTTGATAAAATATTTATTTGAGCATAGATAGTGCACATATTTATGGCAGTAGACCGTTATAAATGTTACAAATCCTTCTAGCTATATTGACCCATTTTTACAAAATTCAAGCTGGCCTCCTTTAGCAGTTAAATTGCAATAAAAGATGCAAATCTCAATTTACATATATTAGCCGTAGCAGTCAACGATGAGCCTCAGAAATAGCCAAAAAATTTGATCATGTACAGTACCATCCGTACTAACTTGGTTTTGGACGAAATATCAATAACACCACTGCAGCATGGGTAATTTGCTCATTACTCTGCCACTCAACAGTTGCAAATTTCATTATCATTGCAGTGTTATCATTATTACTTATTATGACCTGCTGAGCTGTACACTGTTACAAATGGATTTCTTGAGCCATATAATGCCAGTGTGCAAAGAACTTATGTAATTTACAGCTATTGAGAATATATTGAGAAATGTGCTTATTTCTGCAATGTGTAAAACAACGCATTGCTGCATATATATTATGAATACAAGGAACATTATATGCATGCACATTGTATGGGTAGTCAGCTATGCATACAAATATAACGGGAATTTTAGAAGCCCTTTATCACAGTTTATGAGCCCAATAGCAAATGACCAAATATTCAAGTGTTTGGTTTTTAACACACTTGATAGAATCCCCACCATTACACAAAGTTGATTATATCGTACCTTTAGCATCACACTACCACTCACAATTATTGTGGCTGCTAAATGATAAGCAGAATGTGCCAAAATAATGTTTTGGTTTTAGCCCCAAACATGAATTGCGTTATTTTTTGGCAGCCACTGTAAGTCTCTTCTTCCCATACTTAGTACTCCTTACACAAATCAGCTTCATTTCATCCCTTTCTTGTGGTAAACCGTTTTACCGCAGCATACCGCAGGTTCAATTCTGCCCAGGTGCGCTTTTTTGCTATTATCCACTCATTTACCCTGCATTATGGGGAAGACGGCAAATCAATGCGTAACAGCTTCGGGTCAAGACCTAGGAGTGGTGCATGACTTCTACTGCTAAAGGTGAACCAGATAACCAAGCTATCAGCAGTAGGCAGCTCAAGCAGTGGTTCAATGTAGCCTGAACACTGATAAGTGACAGACACTCATTTAGCGTGCCTGCCAGGTTTGGAGTAGACAGCAAATATAGCTGAACTATGTTTACAACCCAACACGACTTATAGCACCTCTTCTTAGGCTAATAGATGGAGATCCATCTTAAGGCATCTATTCTGGCTTACACTTGGTGACATACGTGTTCTAAGCATTGTTCCTCATTTGCTCAGCTGCTGATAACATCAGCTTTGTATCAAGACCACTTCTATACGACAATGAGAGGCATGGAATATTTCTGGTATTTTATATGGACCTCTAGCAACAGAAAAGCTCAATTTCAGGGTTATCTTCTCAATTGGAGCGTCATTAATGGCATCAGAACTGTACAACAAGTGATCCTGAATTATAATTACATTTGTCTGATATTTGTAGCATTTTATGCAAGCTTGCAGAGATACAAAAGCCCCAATACTGGTGTGATTTCCTCATTGAGACACTGTTGATGGCATCAAAACCGTACAACCAGTACCTCTGGATTATAATCCCATTTTTCCGATATTTGTAGAATTTTGTATGAGCCTGCAAACATGTAAAAGTGCTGGTGCTGGTATGCTTACCTAATAGGACCGCCGCTGATGGCATCAAAACTATACAACAAGCCTTCCTGGAATATACTATGATTTGTCCGATATTTCTAGCATTTTATTTGAGCTCCCAGGCACGGAAATGTAGTGGGAACCCCTGTTCTTGCTTACATCCAGCGATCATGTAGGGAAACCGCAGAGCTCGTTAAGCTATCCTTGAATCGCTCCGGGATACACGAGCCCGAAGCGCCCGGAAGTGGCACGGGAGCGCATGCCGAGACCTCGGGCATCTCGGATCACGCCCGAAAGTGCGTTCGAGTTCGTCGGCCTCCCACTCGTCGCCCAATTGCTGCGCAAATTGGCAGGCCTGTAGGCACAGGCGTCTAGTGCATGTCAAAATATATTGGTAATTTAAATAGGGCAGGAGGTGGAGGAACAAGCTACGCACAGTGTGCAAGTCGTTGCCGCCACTTACCGCGACCAAGTGATTGATGGAGGGCTCGCAGGACGTAAAGCTTGGTGCTGCAGGCCGTGCCCTGGAGTCCTCCGCGTGCCCCATGTAAACTTTGTAATGAATTCAAGCAGAGCTTGAACATTGTGTATTAAAGTAAGAAACAAAGTTCCCACGAATAGGGCCAAGGTTCGTGACGGCGCTGAAAAGGTCCCAAAGCTGTCACCCGTAAGGACGATTTTTCATTTCATTAAGAAATTGTAAAGTCCACCCCACAAACTACTACAGATAAGTAGCAGGGTGATCTTTGACATGACCTGGTTCTGCATACATAGATCTTGCTCATAGGCATGCACCAGTGCATTTTGCTTCTCCTATAACCTTGTACAGCACGGTGGAGCTGACAAAAGGCAGAAGCAGATACGGGCAGACAGACATTTGTTTTTAAGGTGCACTTCCACGAGCTTCTGCCTAAGCAGAAATTCTACCTTGCGGTATTGCAGTAAACCTACGAGTGAGTGCGCCGCGTGCTGCTTGCACAGCAAAAGACAGACATTTCACAAGAAGAGTAATAGAGCATGGTTCATCTTCTAACGATGACTGAAAGAGTACGAGGCCGAGTCTTGCTGGTGGTTAGTGGCCTTCGACATGCGGCGAAACGTGTGAGCGCACTTGACGGGTCACTGATGTACGTCACTTTCCTTCATACTGTGTTTGTCAGACTGGGGCGGCCAACGCAAATTTCCATCAATGCAGGTCGTGGACTGTGCGTTGAGTAGATTAGCGGGGACATCAAGCACTAAGACCGCGGAGGAGCTGCCGGCTATAGAGGGAACGATGGCGAACTTCTGGACGTAGGGAGGACGAGTGGCAAAACGAGCAAGCTTGAGCACGAACGGGTCCTGGACACCGTCAGAATAAGGATGAGCGTCAACAGAAGGAGGCACAATGTCACAACAGCGCGTGACAGCGGGATGAACGATGGCAGTGGGCTGACTGAACGTAGAAATGGAATTGTTGTCTGTCGAACAATACAACGGAGCGAAACGACGAGCTCCGGCAGAGAGAACGACTTTGACGTCGGGGGCGTGATGGGCTGGACGGAGGTTTGCTAGTGGAGGAAAAGCGCCAATGTGAAGAGAAAGCCTGGTGGCGGTGGTAGACGAATGAGTGGCTGCCAGCTCTGCGGCATACACAGAATGATCACAGTGGCAACAAGAAGCGACAGGTTGCTTTCCACCAGCCTCCTTTGCCCTGTATAGGTTTCATTCAAACTTAGAAAAGTTCTTCAGAAATCTAGCAGTAGAATTGTACAGTGCAAGCGGCTTTGAATACAGTAAGGCTTGAAGGACTCCAAAAAGTAAAGAGCCGTCACCCATTTCACTGCTGGGCCCTCCAGATGCACGACGAGACCGCGCAGCGACTGACGGCAGTGAAGAAGGCGAACTGTCCAGGTCCGTGAGGGGTGACAACGGCCGAGTCAGGTCCAAGTAGCCTTTGGCGAAGCGAGCTTGTGATCGTGGAGAAGGACGTAGGTTGGTCACGTACAAGAGCGCTGAAGAGGACGGGGGTATAGATGGCCGTGGAGAAGATTGCACGGGCAGCTATTCGAAGCCTTGCCACTGAGCGAGTAAAGAGCGGTCGTGATAATTATGGTGTGGGGCATTGTTGTTGTTCGGCTGTGAGAACGAACAAGGCTGATGGTGGATTAAATCTGAGTGCGTAACAAATATACTGAGCGAACAGCAGATCGAGTCATCTGCAAAAACCCATCCTGTTAATCCACAAAAATGAGTACTCATTAGCACTAATAAGCCCAGAGTGAACACAAATAGCAAAATTAGCAGAATTAACAAAAGGACTATAGCTAATTTGCGCTAATTAGCTGTTATGTGACTGCTATTTTTTGCTATTTCATTGCTAATAACTTTTGCATTGCATTGCTTGGCTTAAAGGGCACAGTTTAGCAGTAAACTATATGCATTAGCAATAAATTGGCAACAGATTAGCAACTTTTAGCGGAATTAGCGAAAGTAGCAAAGTTAGCAGTTCATTCACGCTAATTCACAGAATGGTTTTTTTTGCAGATGTCGGTGTACACGCAAAGACTCACCTAGTCTAGGAGGGAGAGGACCACACCAACAATGGTCTCTAAGAGCTTTAGTGTAGTTATCCATACAGACTTCAGCCACAAAGAACTCAAGCACGCTATCAGGAGGCTCCGTATACAAAACAACAACATTGTCCTTGCTCTGGAGTGCAACAGCTGTGACAGCCATCACTGACTGCAATGCCGAGCCTGTCTTCGCCCCTATGTGGGCAGTGTGGTACCGGCAGGCCTTGGTGAGTTCACCGCTGAGCTCGTTGAGACTGGGAGGGTTGCTTTCACGGACGACGTTGAGCAGGGCAGGAGGGAACATCAGTTCTCGATCCATGAGGTGGGTGCAGAGGGTGAACTCCTTAATAGAGTGTGGCTTCAGGAGGAGTTGACCAAACTGTGGCTGGGTATTGATCTGTGGGATCTGATTGGGGACCTTCTGTTTTTTTAACGATCTGCGCCAAGCCTACCATCAAAAACACCAGGATGCCGGCCGGTGTACCAAAAGAGTTGCCAATACACCTTCCAGACAAATCCATTGTCGGCCCTGACGGCCAGCATCGCCATTCGCAGTGTGTGTCCGTAAAGGGCCCTTATGCATACCGGGTCTGTAAACTCAGACTTGTCTCCAAGAACAAAAGCCGCCTGCGTATACACAAAGCGTGAGCGAGGAAATGAACGTGTGACATAACGCGAGCACGTACACATGCGAGAACCACGAACAACAGTTCTTCGACACTTTTAACGCGGAGCGAACATGACAGCAGGTTGTGCATCGCATGCGGGGTGCTCTGCATGCTGCAAACATGTGGTGGAGGCCCAAGATGCTGTTGACCAGCTCGTCGGAGCTAATTTTTGACCAGTCCCACAGTTCAAAGTCCTGCTTGAGGGCGACGATGGCGACAGACATCTGGAACAACGTGTAAGCGAATGAGCAACGTATGCGACACGTTGGATGGACAAACAAGCAGTGTGGAGTATTTTCAACGACGTGAAGGCAAAGCGAGGCAAAGCAAAGCGACGAATAGAGTCGTGTCGAAGTTGACGGCGGTTGGGAGAAGGGAGCGGCGAGAGCGCTGGGATCAAAGAGGAGCTTATATCCTTGGCACCCAGCTGACGTAATAGTGCGAAATAAGAACAATGTCACAGGACCACACTAGGTCAAGCTTTTCACTAGTTTCAGGAGATCGACGACAATATTTCCAGAACATTGGCTCGAGCGTGTCTGACAGCTGCTTCTTTTTGCTAATAAAACACCGGGACAGGTAAATGAAAGGCAACCGTGAGGCATTTCTGGAGAGCGATAGGAGCACATTTGGCGAGAGCTGTACGGCTGGCTGACCTTGAACGACACAGGAGAAGTGCTTCTATGAGCGAACCACTGCACAGCATGGACTACACGCAGACGATAGAATTGAAGAGCTGGCTATCGCAGCCATTCAAGGTTCGTACTGGTGTGCAGGTACCAGGAGGACAGGACGCACATGGAACACAGCAATACAGCTCTAAGCAACGGATCATGAGTTAGGAACATGCCGACGCCAACCAACGTGCTGCTTCATTCTAGGACAAGCGTATGAGAAAGGCATAACGATCATTGCTCACGAAGCATACCTCGAACCATTGTGATATTGTGAGAAACAAAAACATAACACTGTCAGCCCTTGCTAAATCTTTGTGCATGTTCAACATGCAAGTGCATTATGTCTATGCTTGGAGTATATGCAGAAGCTAATGCAGAGCAAGCACATGCAGAATATCCACCAGCAGCCAGTCTCAAAGCTCACAAACTCAGTTATTGCTGCTTACTAGGAGAACCCAAGTATGCACCTCAATATCTTTGTGCACAAAGCAGCCGTGCTTTCAGTTTGCAAGAAAGTTAAAGGTATGCACCTGAGCACGACACAACTTTACCGCCACCCCTCACCATGAGCTTTGACCTTGTGCGAGGTTTGGATGGCATACTCAGCAATAGTAGTTTCAGCGATCATCTTGGCTCTCTGTCCGATGGCAAATATGCAACTGTCATGGATATAACGGCCCTGCCCCATTTTGCCAATTTATTACGGTTTTCCTGATTTAATCCAGCACTCAAGCAGCCCTTATCTGAGGAGGCCAGATTCAATACGGTGTAATGGATTGCCAATCTGCGCAGAACATATTGATGCAGATGCCATACGGATAGACTGTCACCATTTGTGCAAAAACTGCCGGTGCCCAGCTGCCGTTCATCAGACACGCCACTTCCTTCAATGCGGTCACGGAAGCATCGACCAATACGCCTCACGTTCATTGTACGTCAATTCGAGGCTCGTTCCTCCATTTAGAGCTATGCTAACCCTCTGCTGTCTCTGTCATAGCACTCTCTGAACTTGTTGCTAGAGTAGCACAAATATGAATTTTATTTTTTTCCAACAATCACCTACAGCCTGCTCACATGCACCTGTCATGGATATGATGGTCCTGCCCTATTTTCGCCAATTTACTGCGATTTTCCCTGGTTTAATCTAGCGCTCGAGCTGTGGCGGACCGAGGGTACAAACACTGCACGAAGGACAACAAACGAGGAGCGCGACAATGAGGCACAGTGGAGCAAGTCACACTGCTAACGCACAGCTTGTTCAGCTGTCCATATTGACCAAGTTAATATTAACGTTGTATTCTAAGTCACAAACAGAGGCTTACCTGTTTGTATTGACCAAGAGGTTGAGATGACGGGCAGGCTACAGTAGTAGGGGTATATATACTACTGAGGGCTGCGCACGGACCAGGCAATCATGTGATGTGAAGGCCATGCACGTTTGAGAGTGCTGGGGATCGAAGGGCAAAACAGGTCAGAGATGCATAAGTGTGGCTGAGTATTTCGAGCCATTTGGTGAGGCTGTGCCCAGGGAGTCATCAGGCATGATGGACTTGGCCTAAAGGGATCACGGGGCTACGCATGGAGCCCGAAGGCTATTCTAACACGTGATAGACCAATAGTAACGCGCGTTGGGGGTGCTGGCATCTGTGATGTGATGCGCCATCGGGAGCACTGGCGTTAGAGCCAGGCGCGTGCCCTGGGCAGCCATGACTTTGGAAGCGTCTAGGGCTGCTCAAGCGCTGGATTAAACCCGGGAAAATCGCAATACATCAGCACAAAATAGGGCAGGACCATCATATTCATGACAAAATAAATATCAGTATGCAGCAGTGCACCTTCAGCCGGGTGACCAAGACCTCCTTTCGTGTTACAGTGAGGGCCCGTTGAAGTTAATGGGACTTCTGGCAATTCTGAAGACCATTAAGACTGTCAGAAAGCTTGGGTTTAGGAGCACCATATATTAATGCTGTCTTTCTCAAGGAAAGCTTCCAGTGACCATTGGGAAGCTGCCCTGAGGCATGGATAGCAGCTAGCTTGTCTGCGCTGCTCTGTCGTTTGGTTGGGTGTCATGGGCAGGTTAGAAGACATGGCGGTGAGGGTAAGAGTAGGAGTTGATAGTGTGAACACAGTAGCTGAGACAGCGTGAAAATGCTCATGAGTGTTACAACGCACTGCATGTAGTCCAAAGTGGCTCTAGACGTTCATTAAGCATGGGAAATATCAGTTATATGGAGATGCTATCTCACGGCCTTGCAAAGCAGTCTTCTCAGGCCTGTCGGTCCCTGGACTTATTCGTGATCGCTTCAGAGACCACCTGAGCATCTCTAAAATGCTCTAGTGGTGCTGCAAGTATGCTACAAGAAATACTGCATGTTGGAGTGCGTGCTGCAGGCACCTCTCCGCCTCAGTGGCTCTATGGACTTGGTCTGGGCCTTGGTGCCACTCACTTCAGTGGCACCTTCCTTTTTGGACATTCCTTTATCCTATTGTCTTTCACCTTTCTCCTAGGTTTATCCGTTCCTTTATAGCGCTTTCTCCGTTCTTCCTCTGTGCATTGACCTGATTCGCGCCGGATCAGCATAGTTATAAACCCTGGTGGGGCAGACTTGGGCCTTCAGTTGCTCATCCACCACCACCAGTGTGCACTCCGGAGCATCTCAGTGGTCGAGTACACCTCTCACAATAACACTGCAAGCCCCAATGCTGCATAGACACATTTTTTTGGTCTGAGATCCTCTATTCACCACTTGACATTTAGCACGCTTGATATCTGTAATTGAATTACAAAAAATGAATACCTGTATGCCATACAGTATCTATGGGTGTAATGACCATGTACAAAAATTTTGAGGCTGTTTTGCATGGTACTGGTGTAGCACAAAAGCGATCTTTCTTTACCCTTCTCCCAGTGAACTGATAGAATATCATGTGCTGCAGGAGTATACAAGTACTGCCTATTACAATAATTTATATTCTATCAGCTAGTCCATACAATGCATTGTCTCTAAACTACATTCGAAGAAGATCAAAGAAGTACCTCCCAAGCAATCAGCTTGAGAAGACTGGTGTTTGCGCTCTGAGCTTACCAAATTGGGCAATTGGGCAATAAGAGCATACAAAAACATATCTTTCGTGGGCCCCTGTCGTGTTGGATGCCACAAAAGTTGATATCACATAGGAACACATGTATACTACAAGAGAAAATATTTTTGGCATGTAGCTACACACGCTGGAGAACAGGATCCGTGTGTTCGAGTTTCTAGCGTGTCCAAGTTCTTGATAAGATATAGTAGGGGGTTCGAAGTGTTCTGTCGACACAGTGCTAGCTAGCCCAATCCTTCTTCTGCATCCTCCCGTCCGCTTCCTCCACTGACTCCTTCCTTCACTAACATCGCCCCTGAGAGTAACACTATCATGGGCACCCTACTCACTCAGCGGCGCCGGACAAACGCCCTGTCTGTGCACGCCACGGACAAGGTAAATGAATGCTGGTGGCACCGCCATGAGCAGGTTATCCCTGCACGCATGCCACGGGTATCGCACCAGCGCTTCCGCCTCAGCGCACCCTCCCCTGGTGCACATGGCACGGGTAGCCAGAAACTTTAATTCGTGGGTAAGACAACCGGCTCCCCACCGCCTCGTGGTTTTCGAGGTCCGTGCGTTGCACTTCGCTATTCATGAGGTGTCATTCCACTTAAAGGCACATATAACATCTAAACACACTTAGAAAGAGTGTAAACAACACAAACACAATTTCATGTCAGCCATAGAAAGGAAATGGAACTGTGCAAGCTCAATTTGCATGAAACTGCAGGGCGCTTGCACGGAACTGCAGGGCGCTTGCGCGAAACTGCAAGGAGGCACGGTGGTGTGACACATTCAAGTTCTGTCATCACATTTGCGTCTCTTCGAAGTATGGGAAGACCAGACTTGAAGGTAAGGTGAGCGAGGAGCTAGTAAGAAATTTTGTAAGTAGTGTAGAACGTGACCTCACAGCTTGTGGGGCCGTCAATATCTTCAAAGCAGTGAGATTATTGTTCACAGTGCATGCTCACGGCTGCAGGTCACGCAGCCTGAGGCCAGAGTATTTGCCGCGCCTGTGACTCGCTGCGTGAGTAGAGGTCGACAAAGATATCGTATCTTCGAGGCATCAGTGGTGCTACTGCACAAGCGCCGCAGCTGACAGACACTGTGCGTGGTAGACCCAATGCCGCGGAGGTGCTTCGCGAACGCGCGCGGGCTGGAGCTTGAGTCTGAGAACATGCGACATGGCAGCTAGACATGTATCTACTGCAATGGTTGGTAATTCAGCTCGAGACCCCGAAATGTTCTATCTGCCACCTGTCGTGTTCTTCTCGCGGCACTTTACCATTGAGGTGCCCTGCGCGAAGCGATCCGCCTCCGGAACAACACTGTCACCCGCCTCTCGACGCTCCTCAAGCTTTCGCGCTCAAGAGTGGATGCAGTCTTGTTGCGGCCTACCCGAGTCGATTTCATTTTATGACAGTATATTGAGTATATCAGCCTGACTGCTTAAATCATAGACCTCTGGTTAGTTCATTATCTCCACTAGATTTATTTGCTCGTTCACGCTAATCACTCCTTTGATTGGTTCCACAAAACTTCAGGTGATCCCTGCCTCTATGAGTCTCTGCGCGACACGAACGAGCAGCGAGTTGAAGGCCGAGGAAGCACTTGCGGCGACTGGTTGTCGGGTGTTTGTGTGGGAGGTGTACTCGACCACTGAGACGCTCCGGAGCACACACTGGTGGTGGTGGAGGAGCAACTAAGTGTATTGAGACGAGGAGTGGCTACTGACCTGGTGGTGGTGGATGAGCAACTGAAGGCCCAAGTCCGCCCCACCAGGGTTTATATCTACGCTGATCCGGCGCTAATCAGGTCAAAGTACAAGGGAAGAACGGAGAAAGCGCTACACAGGAACGGATAAACCTAGGACAAAGGAAAGGTGAAAGACAATAAGACAAAGGAATGTCCCAAAAGGAAAGTGCCACTGAAGTGAGTGGCACCAAGGCCCAGACCGAATCCATGGGGCCACTGAGGCGGAGAGGTGCCTGCAGCACACACTCCAACATTCCGGACCGTTCATCTTCTGAAGTGTGAGCAGGGGTAAATTTACCTGTGGTGGCCACCTGCGCAAGCATATTGGCAGTCTTCATACATGGCATAAGCATTTTCTGCATCACGTTCCGGGTGCCCGCGCCAAAGATTGTGCTGTAGACGACCTATGCCAGCATGCACACTATGACCGACCCCTGTTTGGCAAGGTTGCGGATGAGCGTGGCATAGCCAATGGCTCTGCTGGCCGCGCAAAGCGACACGCGCAGTTCGCTGTTGCACGGCAGGTCAACGACACAATTGTGGTGAGAGGCGCGAGATCAGATGGTGACGAGGTATGCGGTCGAAGTCACAATGCCAACCAACATGAAGACATCATGTGCTGCAACATGTTCATCTGCGTCCAGAAATACTCTGTTTGTAAACTCAGGATTAGCAGACATATAGTGACACTGTGCGCGACTTTAGAACCATTATAGAGCTGCAGAGTGGTATCGGACAGGTTGCTCACTGAGAAATGTCTGCAGTGTGCGCTGTTGCACAGCGATGCGTCCGCGGTACTGTTAGATGATAAGCTAGAGGGTTCAGCGGATTGGATGTCTGAAAGTGCACTCAATATTGCCTTGCAGAGGAGAAATTGCATGCATGTACCTCAATAAGAAACCTAAGAACTTCTCTAGCGATTTTGCATATCAAGGCCGTCGCATTTGTCGACGCCTATCATCCATATTCAGTGTGACACAACTCGCCATCTTGCAGTCCGATGTGGTTACAAGGCCCTAAGGCACTTGCCCACAACTTGCTGTGTCAAGATGCTGTCATGCACCATGGTTAAATGTAAGCAAATAATGAGGAACTAGAAAACCTGCCATCGCTTGTAAGGTACCTCGCCGCAACGGCATGTAAGCCAAACAACAGCGAGCAATGGAATAAATACACAGGCCAGGGCCCAGCCAGGCTCATGACAGGACACGAGAAAAATAGCCACAATATTCAGCCTAAGGAAACTAGCCACAAACAAGACCAGTCTAAGGCAGGACCAGGCTGGCCCAGAATACTTTGGAACAAGAATCTAGGCTACTCTAGCTGACCTAGAGCAGTTCCAGACTGAAGTAGAATGGTCCAGACCAAGTAGCACAGTAACAGAGTAACAGTACAATTAGCGTAGAAATGATAGAAACCTGCATAGAACATGAGCTATCAATGCCATTTGCCCAAAGACCTGAGGGCTGGAAAGATATAAATAGAAGCAGTTTGGCGATTGATCAGCAATCACTTTTAGTGAGAAATACCCTTCACAAGCAAAGATCACTCAGAAGCTGTTCAACTCAGAAACAGAGGCCGTCACGAAGCTCGCCACCTAGTGATTAAATCTCTGAGTCCTTACAAGCGCGTTCCTCCTGTTTATCAGACACATAGCCATTGTATCCAGCTGAAAAGTCACCGGCTTTTTAGACACTGTGTAGACAGAAGCTTTACAGGTAATAGTCAGAGCGAGCTATTTTTACAAAACCAAGACTACGAGAGCTGAGGCGTCATTTCTAATGACCGTGATCTGTTTTCTTGGTGCACTACTGTACTCGATAGAAGCCGGGATTCTACTTGAAGCTTGCGCCTGAAATCGTTTAAAGTGTGCCAGTTAGCTTTGACCTTGAAAAGGCATCGCCGGAGAGACTTTCGTAGTCTAATAATCTAGTAAGCAAATCAACGGAACCGCGTAACTAACCTTCTTCTTCAGAAGCGAAGCAAAGGCCTACCTGATGATCCAACCGCGTACAAAACAGCCAAAATTGTTTTTGGCTGTTGTAAGCATCCTGACCTTGCATCTAGCATACGTACCTCAAGACCGCATGATTCAATTGAATCCTGTCAGTATCTAGCCATTGCCTGAACACGCAGGATAGCTCGGTGGAAAGACAGACCCAGCAACCCTTAAAGAGGATAATTGGTAGCATTAAGAAGGCCATCTGAGCACCGTACAACTTCGTTTTGTTATCACACTGGTCTCGCTACTCCCCAGCAACTAAGTAGTAACAGTTTAATCTAGTACTACATCCTACACCTCAGATCCAAGGGTAAAGGACCTAACCAAACAGCCTCAATACACTCAGTTGTTCATCCACAACCACCAGTGTGTGCTCCGGAGCGTCTCAGTGGTCGAGTATACCTCCCACATTAACATGTCATGAGCCCCGCGCTCTAGAGGTGCGCCACTCATCACTACATCCAAGCTTTCCGGATGCGATCTACCCCCTTATCGTCATCCCCCGCATTCGTGACCTATCCCAAGCGACGCTACACGCTCTCCGCTATCCAGCGAGCCCGCGATCGTTGCTATCGGTCACCATTCGCACCGTCCATCCCCACATTGTTCTGTGCCACTTATGCGGGCCGCTCACTTGTGCCACTCATCTGGGCCACTCATCTGTTCCGCTCAGGTGCCACTCCCACCTCGCCGCTCGCGCTATCGCTCCTTCACTCTCACTCTTTCCCCTACCACGACGTCATGGCCTCCGAAACAATGTCCACCTACCTCTTCGAGAAGAGCCGCATTGGGAACTACCCCCAGTGACGTGGGGACTGCGCTGCAGCCCTCATGGTCAAGGGCTGGCTCCGCAATACGCAGGGCAAGGAGACGAAGCCTACAGGGAAGCATCCCAAGGCTCCCACTGAGGCGGAGCAGGAGAAGTTGGATGCATGGGAGGAGAACGCACTCAGGGCCGCTGGTGAGATCTATCTGTCGCTCTCAGACTACCAGAAGACGGATGTACAAGGTTGTCTCGAGGACCCAGTGAAGATGTGGGCCACCCTCGAGTCTGTACACCTCCAGAAGAAGCCCGGTATGCGGTTCAACGCCTGGGAGGAGTTCTTCTCCGTCCACATGGAGGAGAGCGACTCCCTGTCGTCTCTGATGACCAGAGTCGACGCTGCCATGCAGAGGGTCAAGAACCTGCGCCCTGACACCTTCACTCCGGCGGATCTGGACAAGGAACTCGTCTCTATGACCCTCATCCGCGCTCTCCCCTCCTCCTACGCCCACTTCGCGTCGTCGCTGCAGCTGCTCAACAAGCTCAACAAGGACGCGCTCCAGGCCGCCTTCATCAACGAGGAGGCCCTTCGCTCCCGCACTAGCACCCCTGGAACCACCGCTGTTCTCTCTACCTCAACCTCGCAGGCTCTGGCCACCGACGCTTCACTTGGGGCGGTAAACCACTCGGACGTCGACAAAACAGGAACGGGCTCTGTCGATTGGAGAGAGCTCGAGCTAGTACATGGTGGAACTAGAGAAAGAGCAGAACGGGGGAGACGAAGGAAGATGGGACATGATTACATAAGCTACCGAAAAGGGATGTAACCTAAAGCGGGAGCGGCAGGGTTACATGGTGGCGCTTCAACGAGGCTGTCAAGGAGCTCATAGCACCGGAGGAGGCGGTATGGGCAGCAAAGAAGTACTGCGGTCTGACGGTCATCATATGCTCCTTTCTACCGAGGAGCTCAAGGAGGCTCTTGAAGCACACAAGTCATTGTAGGATACCCACTGTGCTGTAAAACGGATGGAACACTCTATTCTTGGCTGTCTACCCTTGGTCTGTGTTTCGAAACTCATTCCGCCCAAATTGGGCATGTCGTGTGACGCACATGATGCGTAACACTGTGACGATAGTGGTCGCGGATGCCCTGGGTCTACCTTATGCCAAAGGGTTATGTAACCCTTACAGGAGCTAGACGAGAGATTTGGGGGCCTAGAGGTGGCAGGGAAGTGATAGGGGACCTGCGAGGATCTGCCAAAAAAAGTGTGAATATCGTGGGGCAAACACCTGGATGCTCATCGCATAAGGTGTGTGAACTGCCCTGTATACTTGCTTTTGCATTCCCCGCCTTCGTTCCCATGCGATCATCCAGATCTGGTCGTTTTCCACGGGCGCTTTTTGGCTGATTTCGACAAAATCACCCAAATCGCGGCGCAACCGTTGGGAATGGCGCGGGCACTGTATGTCAGATCGATTTGCAGCCTATGAGAACAGGGGAGCGCAAATTTGCAAGTCAATCGATGGAGAATTGGTCGGGATACATACCTGCAAAAGCGAAAAGTGACCTTTGGTTTGCTTCTGGGCACTTCAGAATACCAAAGTGAAAGCAGGTATGTGCCTGGCTGCTGTAGGATAGGAAGACAGGTCCGGACATCTCAAACATGTTGGTACATATAAGTAGGCACGTATGTAGCAGGAATTGATCCAATACTGTGTAGATCCTTATGGGTAGCTGCATATATGGTGTTTTGGGCCCAAAGTGCCCAAAAATGCGCATTCAAGAGCCAGGAACATTATGTTCCCACCATTCTACAGCTCCAAAGCGTTGGATATACAGTGGCTGCAAAAAATAACGCAATTCACTTCAAGGTGCTTGATAAAACATTAATTTGAGCATCAATAGTGCACATATTTATAACAATGAACTGTCACTGATATTATACATCCTTTCAACTATAT
>BPQB01000163.1:0-27750 GCA_019973155.2 Phanerochaete sordida | reverse complement strand
TCCATCCGTCGAGACACAAGTGCAGGCGGCCGGGATGGTCCTGACAAACGTTGAACAGTCGAGTTAGATACATCCAGGAGGACTAGATAGCTTGCTACATACCTGCAGTAGTTTACCAATGGACGTTCGCGCGATAGCAAAGATCTCGCGTACGTCGCGCGAGACAGTGGTCGGATGCGGGACCTCCACCTTCGAGTTCAACATCTGGAGGAGCTCTAGGAACTCGGGATCCTGTACGATTGCGTAGGGGCAATGGCGGCGGGCAACCCAAATGGCGAGCTTGTAGCGGAATTTCGCGGGATTGTATGTTGTTCCCTGCGCGAACGCGTCGATAGCCTTCTGCCCTGGGGGTGGTTTCTTGTCCTTCTCGCAAGCGTGAACGTGGCGGACTAGGTTGCTGGTTGAGTCGTCCCAGCGTGCGCGCGTCAACGGCTTCGCGGAGGGGCTACAATGTGCGCCGGCGCACATATGATTAGCTACATACACATATTCAGATAGATAGCTACACGTACTTGGTTTTGCAGTCAAATACATATTTGACTTCGCCGTCAACGATGACGATTCGGGGGGGCTCGAAATGGTCGTAGGTGGTCGACCGCCATGCTGCTTGTTGAAGTTCTAGCGTGCAATATTAGTACCGCAAGCCCGGACAAGCCCTAGAAGCAGCAGTACTTACCTAAGACCTTCTCGTTTGTCCTTGTAGAGGTCTTGTACTTCTTCTCGAAGCGTGCCTTCTTGTCTTCGTCTGATTTCGCTTGCGTCGATGCAGGTGGCGGCGGAACCTCTTCCACTTCGTCTTCTCCAGAGGACGGTGGGTCGTTCGACTCGACAGGCGCGGTGGCTTTGCTTTTCGCCATGGCAGAATTGCGAACGCGCACAAGAAGCGGCAAGACGAGAGAGTTGAGAGGCGAAACAGCGGGGTGGGAAGGAAAGGGCAAGGAGAGCCGGGAAATGGCACTCAGCGCGGCGTATGGAGTTCTGCGCCTTCACGCAAGCCTTCGGCCGATATTCGTCACTATCCACCCTGAAACAACCTTCTCTGCGCTCGCTCGCTGCTGCAGGAGGTGACGGTATGCGGGTTGAGCCAATCCGGGTCGAATTTCGAGGGGGGATGGAGTTGGATATCGGGCCAAGCCCCGACAACGGCCTCGCCAACGAATGGATTGCTGCAGAGATAAGATCCGACCTGAATTCCAGGTCCCAGATGACTCACGAAACTTGGATTTGCTTCCGCTATGGGGTGGCCTCGGCACTCTCTCCAGGACCACGGGCGGGGAGCAGAAACAACGGTCGAGCTGGACATGCTTGGGACAGCTGGTTCTACCAGCAATATTGAGTGTAAAGGCGTATGGAATGGTATTGCTGTAGGGATACATTGCAGGGAACCTGACAATGTGGGGAGGAGGAGCATGCTAAGAGCGTAGCGCGGAGGTTCAAGTCGGTAATTCAGGCTCAGCGCCTAGCGCGCTGACCCTGGGAAAGCCGTTGTGCCGCGCCAACTCAAGCCTCTCCCTGTCGTTCGACGTTCGTCTGCCTCACACGTCTGCTGCCCCAAGATTTCATCCCTAAATTGGCACGAACGTGGACGGCATGGCCGGCGCACCTCGTCGGACCTCCAAATGTCATGGACCGTCCTCAAAACTCGGCTCCCTTCGTCTTCTCCACGGAACGTCTTCCTCCCTCGAGCCTTCCCCCATCTCTCGCATTTCCACCAGCACATTATGACCTGGCCTCCCCCTGTTGTCGCCTTTCAAGACCTACCACGGTTCCGTATCATATCAGACCCCTGGACGTCCCCGCATAACGGAGAGACCTTGATGGTCGACAAGCTCCAGTTCGAAGGACGGGATGGTTGGGTGCGTAGCCTATCAGATCTGCGCGTGATTGCTTCTGACCTTTGCTGCTGCATAATATAGGTCTATCTTCGTCGCCGCGGCTTTCTTGCTAGCCAGCGGATTCGTCGCCTTGGCGGCGTGTCTTGCTGGTATGCCGAATACGAGCTACTCACCAACTCGGCAGTGCGGAACCGCCTGGGGTCTGACCTGTCGCAGCTGGTCGAGTGGATCGCCCGAGAGCTGCTTCGGCAGAACGGCATCCCAAACTGGTCCGAAGACCCTGCTCAAGTAGCTATGGGTACTGCTGCCAGATGCGTGATGGCTGCGCAGGTGAGTACAGAGGTATATGCTCGTGCTTATCTCATCGAGGCATTCGTAGAACTCGCCCGCAACAGACACTACAGCTGAAGACAAAGCGGCGGCGCCTTCACTCACTGCCGCAGAGTCATCTACAGTCCTCTTCGAGCACAGCGACACCAACACTGAAGACCCGGACATGCCCGCGCTGCAGACCGACAGTGATTCGGATGACGAGTAGCTTACAGTACCATAGGGTGTATAGTGTATCAGAATACATGTGCATGTGCATCAATTCCCATGATTTGTGCTGGATGAATGACCGACTCGTGGGTTGACTCGAGACCCATAAGTATATGACCCACGGGTCTGGGTGATCCGTGCGAAAGGATCCGCGCGGATCTGAGTGGCGGGTCTAGGAACATCATTACCCGTGGGTTCGGCTCCGAGTTGACCTGCGGATCCACTCGTTCTAGGCTTTACAGCTCACACAGCTTCAGCACAAGGTCAATACCTCACCCATTCGATCAACCTCGATACACGGATTTGTCTACCCTACCGGAGGATTCTCTTGTCGGCACCACTGTAGTGCGCTCGACCCTGTTCGACCCTTCAAATCACCACCGCGACCCTCTGGGCGAGCACCGCAGATTCCGTTGGGCTCGAGGACTCGCACACAGCTTCACCGAGAACAACACGCACTGCGTGACTGCTCTCAGCACTACCTGGGTCCCTCAGCCCATCATCGGCGTCGTGAGCATCTCGCTCCGCTCGGACGGCAGGTTTGGCGTTGAGGACCCGCTGAACTGGCCCCAGCTATACTCGTCCTCGCTGCCTTACCTCCCCTTCATTCCCAAGTGTCCTACACAGCAGTCCACCTGTGCCCCGATCTGGCTCACGCCCACGCCCAGCGACTTTCTGCAGGCGAACGACGATCCAAGCGGCCAAGCTTACGGGTATCTCTCGTCTCGCAAGCTCCATGATCTCCGTATCGCCGTCGAAGTCCTGGACTATAAGGTCAACGAATTTCAACGCGACAGCCCAGCGCCGCAGACACATGTCGTCGACGAGCTTCTACGCCTCCATGCAGCCACCCGCAACACGCTTGCCCTCTTCGCAGTGCCTTCAACCTTCCGAAACGTCGTCAGCCTGGCAGGTCGCCTGCACCGCTGCTTTGTGGAGTGCTTAGCGTTCATGCGCTGGCACTTCGTGACACAACGCAACGCTCCTTCGAGCGGTGTCCGCGAGCAGGTGGCTCCCGAGCCTGGGATTGACGGCTTTGGCGTCATGGGTGCATTCTGCACCGACCAGTCCGTCGCACAGCAGCTATACGCTGCAGGCGTGCCTGTTTGGTACATCCAGATGTGCCAAATGGTCGGCGATATCCAGATCGAAGGTCGGCAACCTGTGCCCTTCACGCAGCCTGTCGACGTTGTCCAAGATATCGCGATCGCTGGTGGCGATGTTCGGCGCAAGGTTCTCGCTGGCGGGGCGCATCTCGCCGCCATCGCGCAAGAATCTGAGGCCCTTTTAGACATCGAGCACGTCGCCTTACCGGCTGCGTTTGGTATCGACGAGGAGGAGATGGAGGATGATGGCTGGAAGCACAAAGGCAAGGGCAAGGGCAAAGCTAGTGAGTACCGCCTAGCCCTGCGAGCGACGTACATCCACTGATTCTTCTGTAGCTCAGCGCGTCCAGGCTCTGGAGCAGTTCAAGCACCAGCAGCACGAACTTCTCCCAGCCAGAGTCGCCGTGTGGCAGGAGGCTCTCAGCGCCCTCGACACATCGAAGCCCTGCGAGTCGCTTGTCGGTCTGTGGTTCCCTGAGCCCGAGCTGTTGGTCATGCCGCAGAACAAGCTCAGGCTCCTGGTGTACATCTCAAACTGGATGTCCCTCAGGACGCCTCTCTTCAGCTTGCTTGGTCGGCCGACCCTCCACCCTCCCGTCACACAAGGCTCGTGGCGTACGCTGCTGTCGCGCTTTCCTGAGCAGTCCGAGGAGGAGAAGCAGGCGAGCGAGGGCCAACGGACGCTGGCAGGTAGCGCGAAGAGCACGGCCAGCGACGGTACTTTGGGCAAGGTGACTTCAAGCTCATCGTCGCAGGCCGCCAAGAAGAAGGAGGTTGCACAAAAGCGCCACGAGCAGAAGGAGGCGGTCTGCGCCTACTTCTCTGCACTCTTCGGACGCCAGGAACAGCCCCTCAAGCTGCGGATTGAACCGATCTCAAGCTTTGTCTGGCGAGGGACCGCCTGCGTGCTTGACAGTGCAGCCGCTCGGGCTGGCAGCATGCCTCTCGCCGCCGACGTTGCTCGTGAGATTGCGTGGGAGCTAGCGGAGGTCGCCTTCCGCGCGGAGGTATGCGAGCTCGAGGCCCGCATGGTCCCACAAAGGGGCCAGCGCGCGCTGCGCCTCCGACACCAGCTCCTTGCCGTCATCTTCCCCGACAACCACTGGTCAAGGCCCGACATGCCGCCTCTGCCCAGCAGGCTGTCGGCGGAAGCCTTCAGTGACCGCGTCGACTGCCTGGAAGGCATGCGCCTCCTCCTCCGGCGGTGGCCTAGCTGTCCAGACGCGGTCAAGACGCAGAAGTTCCACCACGCTGCGCCAGCTGACGAAGGCCTCCAGCTCGAGCGCGTGCTCGTCAAGTTCTACTGTGAATGCGCGTTCCAGAAGTTTGGGCGAGCTGCTGCACTCCCGCGCATAGTTCCGCCCTCACTGCGTGCCCTTTGAGCTGTAGTCACACTGCTTGGCACACGTCAAGAGCCTTGCGCTGAACGTGTCTCGCGTCGACAACGACTCTGCCGCCTCCCCGCTTGCGTCGTGCTCGGCCTGCTCCTGCTCTCGCTCATGCGTCTCTTGTATATTTCTTGGTTTTCATCGCACGCACACCGCTGTATTATACTTGCTGACTCCCGAATAGCTGTACTTCTACGCTTCCTGCCCTACTGACACGCCTCGTTGGCGGTGTCACATGATGTGACTGGCTGTGACCGCTTGGGTGTCGACGCGCCGGTTAGCGAGTGCACACTTCAACTTCAACATCGACCTCGCATCTCTACCTACACACACACACGCACACACTCGTTCTATACCACTGTCTCTACAGTTCGTATTCTATCTTCTTTAATTTTACTACTCTCCTTTTTCCTAGATCTCTCCTCCCTGTCCGCCGATGGCCCCTTCGACTCGGTCTCAAGCCAAGCAAGCCAAAGATCTGCGTCCGGACCCAACGAACAAGCAAGCTTTGGGCGAGAAGTCAAAGCGCGCCCGAAGCGACAAGACCGGTGAGCTCTTTCCACCCTCACGGAGATTGACTCTGACAAATGCCCAGCTGGGAAGCGCAAGGCTCCTCGAAGCCCTTCTGGAAGCGAGAATGAGGATCGGCAGCCCCTGAAGAAGATGGGTAAGTGTCAGCGTGCATGCTCTTATTGATTCCGACTGATCTTTCCCAGCTGTTACCCACCTCGCGCATGCCAGCGCACGCACCGCCTGCTTTGGCCCGGCCATCTCAACCCAGCAGCCGCTGACGTCCAAGACTGCCGAAGTCCCCCGTTCGAAGCCCAGGAGCGCCTTCGAGGTGCAGATCGTCAAGCCTCCAGTCTCGAAGGGCCTGAACTCGACTGCCACGTCAGCGAAGCCGGCTTCCGCACCTGTCCGACAGGTGTTGGACTTTGTCCGAGTCCCTCTACCACAGTCCTTCCGCACTATGCAACCAGCCGGCCCTACAGCCCGTCCGTCAAATCCTACGCCTCCGCGCGCCAACAG
Organism: Phanerochaete sordida; assembly: GCA_019973155.2. Taxonomy (NCBI): domain Eukaryota; kingdom Fungi; phylum Basidiomycota; class Agaricomycetes; order Polyporales; family Phanerochaetaceae; genus Phanerochaete; species Phanerochaete sordida. The sequence goes on along the minus strand of BPQB01000163.1, from coordinate 21,852 downwards.
CGACGTCGACATGGATGAAGACTCGATCGACAAGGAGGCCAGGCGGCCGCAACTTGCGCGGGAAACACAGCAGAAGCTTGCGCAGGCGGCCGCGAGGAAAAGGCTCGCCGCTATCAGTACGTCCTCAGACTTTGCCAACTTCTTGGCTTGTGCTGACGGTTGCATTGTTTGTAGGTGCCGCGTATGGGAAAGATAGCGAGGATGACGACAGAGATGGGAATGCCAGCGGCAGGCTCAAAGGTATGCACACCGTTCTAAAGTATTGCATATGTTCTGATCCTGCCTTTCCAGTCCCTACACCAACTCGCACCTACGGGAAGAAGCAGAATGCGGCGGAGCCGAGCGCACCGCTGGCTTCAAACTCAGAGCATGCCGAGCCTGTGCTCAGTCAGCGCAGTGCAGAGCTCTCGAAAGCCGTGCAACAGCGTGAGTTGTTATTATCTTCTTCGACTGATGGCTCTGCTCATGCCCCACTCAGCCCCCAGAACTCCGCGCCCCAGACCGAAGCCCAAGCGTGTCGTCAGCCAGGTCGCTCAGCAGCTCGCCGTCAACGACAAGGATCGCCAAATCGAAAGAGAAGGCAAGAACGTAGGCGCAGACGAAGAGTCCACGAACGTGCGCAGTCAAGCAGCCGTCGGCGAGCTCGAGAACGACGAGCTCCTGAACGACGAGCTCCTGAACGACCAGGCTGAGAACGGCGGGCTCGAGAACAACGAGCCCGAGAGCAACGAGCTCGACAACCCCAAGCTCGAGCACGTCGCTGGCAGCGACTTCCATTGGAGCTCGGCTCCCTGTGGGCATGCACTGAGCGAGCCGTACGACATGTCCGAGCCTGAGCATGCCCAGCAGAACACCAACGTGTTCCAGCGTGACCCCAACGACTCTGAGCCTGAGGACGATGACGACGGCGGCGCTGACGCGCAGCCCTACAAGCACCGTCCTCGCAAGAGCAAGGGCAAGGAGCGCGCCCGCGAGCCGCCATCCGACAACGACGAGGAGCAGCCCCGTCCTCGCAAGGGCAAAGGCAAGGGCAAGGAGCGCGCCCGCGAACCGCCATCCGACGACGACGAGGAGCAGCCCCGTCCTCGCAAGGGCAAAGGCAAGGGCAAGGAGCGCGCCCGCGAACCGCCATCCGACGACGACGAGGAGCAGCCCCGTCCTTGCAAGGGCAAAGGCAAGGGCAAGGAGCGCGCCCGCGAACCGCCATCCGACGACGACGAGGAGCAGCCCCGTCCTCGCAAGGGCAAGGGCAAGGAGCCCGTCTGCGAGCCGCTGTCTGACGAGAACGACGACAGCGGCGGGTCAAACTACGAGCACAGCGCGCACGACAGCAGCGATCAAGACTCAGCGTTGGGCGCGCTCATCAGCGACGACAACGACGACCTCGCCGCCGCACTGGTAGACCCAAAGAAGCTCAAGCGCATGCTTGCGTCGGAGGTGAGTGATCGTCCCTTCTATTGCAGCATTGTGGCTGACTCTGCTGCAGGAGGTGAAGCTCACCATGGTCGACTGGGACGCCGATGGAGAAGAGTCCAACAACGAGAACGAGCCAGTGTCGCAGCCTACGCGCCGTGTGACGGCTCAGGTGCGCAATACATTATTCACTATGTGATCGCGATGTACTCACTGTGCTGTAGATTTCCAAGGCCGTCGAGAAGCTTTATGCAGAGGTAAGCACGCCTGCTATTTGACTTTTCCTATGCGCTCACTGTCATTTGCAGGAGCCTGTCATGCGCGTCGAGGAGGACGACAACAACGATGAGCAAGGGCTATCATTATCGAAGAGTCGCTCGCGTACGCGAACCGCCGTCGCCGCAAGATACGCCCCTGCTGGTTCCTCGCGTGCTGCCCCTTCGACCGCCGGCCCCTCGCGTGCTGCCCCTTCGACTGCCGGCCCCGCGCGTGCTGCCCCTTCGACCGCCGGCCCCTCGCATGCTGGCCCATCCAACATTGGGCTCGCCAACGGCAGTGGTAAGTGGCCTTCGCTGGACGACGACGACGACGACGACGACGACGACGAGGATGACGGCGACGTCCCCCTCTTTGCCCTCATCTATGGTCGCAAAGGCAAGCTGGCGCTCAAACGCCTGAACCCGCGTCTGCGCGCTGTCATCAAGCGGGCGTACCTGATCATCGAGGCCCGGGTCTACACCATCGACACTTTCCCCGACGACCTCAGGTTCAACAAGCTCCGGTTTCTCCTTAAGGGCATGAAAAGGTCCGCTGCCGATCTGCAGGAGGGTGAGATTCTTGAGAAATTCTCTGCTGCGCACTCCGACTGGACCCGTGAGGTCCTCTCCTTGGTAAGTGGCCTCTAATCTGCTGTTCTGCCCATCTCGCTAACTATTGCAGCTCGAGACGCACCTCAGCCAGGTGCGAGGCCATGTTCGGATGATTGCAATCAGCAAGGTTCCCATTCACTACAAGCTCAACAACAACCCGCCCAACCTTACGGAACGCCTCAAGCAGCTGCTCATAGGGCTGCGCTACATCTTCCCTGGCGACGTTTTGGTAAGTCTCGTCTGCGCTTTTTTGTCTATCTTTTTGCGCTCAAGTCTTGCACAGGCGCAGATTGACGGAACAAAGCCCTTCCGGCACCCATGCATCGCCGACATCCTCTCTGTCCTTCTCTTCAAGCAGCGCATCAGCTTCCTTGAGTCCGTTCCGGATTTCTTCAAGCAGGAGTGGCAGGGTACGGTCTACAACATGGTTCCTGGTCCTCTCATCTGCCTGGTGGCCACGGCGGTGTGTGATTTTTATCTTATTTGTATGAGTTGCTCACTGCTTCATAGATCCACTCCGTCATCCGCGACATGGCCAGCGTGGAGGGCGAAGTCTGGGACTTCTCCGTCAAGCGCTACGGCACAACGTACGAGTCCCACGAGGCCACCATGGCCGCACTCTCCGAAAAGCGGCCTGGTGCGCTTGAGTGTCTCCTTCGCAACACCTACAACGACGCCCAGTATGTCCCCCTCCCCCCCCATCATTTCTTTGGTTGCTGACATAATTCCAGCAATGGCCGTATCTGCAAGCCCAGGGGCATCGTTGAGTCATCGGTGGAGTACATGGACGTTGACAACATGGAAGTCTTGTAGCCTGCTCGTCCTCTGATACCCCCTGATACCCCTGCACGCACACATTTCCTTTCTCTCTCCGGGCTCTAATACGTATACTGCACTGTACTAATAGCTATTTTATTTCTGATTAATTGATACATTATCTTTCCTGTAGCCCTTGAATAGTGTGATTAGGTCTGAACATATTGCCATACAGAAGGCAACAAGAACTGAGATAGTATTCAAGATACATTAGGATAGGACTCTGAAAGAAGTGGAATAGCACAAGGTTATCTTTGACGTAGGGAAAATAGAGCATGGTCAGTACTTTGGTAGCGCTGAAAAAGCTATCCGATAGTCTTGACTTAGCTCTGAGGTAGGTCTGGCATAGTAAGCAAGTAAGTGCACAATAGCACCTGTTTCGACAACACTAAGGTCAGAAAGAGGAATAGAACATCAACTGGAAAGTGTACGCTAAGGCCAGAGTAAATCGTCACATAGTGAAGAAATAAATACCAACCAGTGATGTCTTAGCATTGAATAAGATGGCAAACAGGCAAATAAATAAGAAGGTCTTGCATAGAAAATAATTAGAGCTGCAAAAGAAGTCAAAAAGTAGATTAGATGATCAAGTGAGGGAAAAGACATCAAATAGAGTTCAGCAAGATGGGTAACAGAGGTCAAATAGATGAATAGTGGAAATAGAACACAGAAAGGCCAAAGACAGTAACAGTAAAGGTCAAAAAGATAAAAAATAACGAAAGAATAATGTTGCATAAGGGCACAAATATCAAGATAGGTACTATATAGATACCAGCAAGGTGGATAGGATAGAGATAGCGTGCAAGGAGACCAATTAGAAGGCAAATAGTGCACAAAAAGAAGTCAAAAAGAAACCAAATAGAGGCAAAATAGGTTTTTGACGTGCGTAAATTAGTGTTATTCATCTAATTGACCTATTTAGAACTATTTGAGTCTCAAATAGTTGCTTTTAACACCAGAGCTTTTTGCAGATGGCTGTTGCCAAGGAGCGTATCATGCTGGAAGCAGCTTCCCTCAAGAAGCAGAAGGTCGACGTTGCCAAGCCCAACATCTTTGATGGTCAAGAATCAAAGCTCGACGCCTTCCTTCACCAGCTGCAGCTAGTCTTCTGGGCTGACGCCTCAGCCTACGCCAATGAAAACAGTCGCATCACCTACGCTTTGTCTTACATGAAGCAAGGAAGAGCTCTCGCTTGGGCTCAGCGCTTCATGGAAGTACACCTTAGGCCAGTGTCACCTCCCCTGTATGACATCACGTACAATGTCTTTGAAGAGATGTTGAAGATCTCATTCGGTGCTGCAGACCCCACTCTCAATGCTGTTGACAAGCTGCGCAAGCTCCAGCAAGGGTCCATGTCAGCCGATGAGTACATCGTCGCCTTCGAAGAGCACGAGCCCCACACCCAGTGGGATGACAAGGCTTTGAAGGATCAGTTTGAACTTGGGCTTAGTCCAGGTCTTGCTGCTTCTATCTATCGCCTTGAGAAGATGCCTGAAACCCTGAGTGGGTGGAAGACATGGGCTCATAGGCTCGACCGTCAGTGGAGACAGTATGAGGAGAAGCAGAAGCTGCATAAGGCTGCTAAGCTTGCTCAGCCTCAGCCTCAGTCTCAGACGAAGGTGAACTTCAAGGAGAAGTTCAAATGGCCAGACACGACTGGAAATGCATCTAGGACAGAGCCGGATGTTTCCACTCGGCGTGATGGGACAGGTGTCACGTTTGGAGGACGTGGTCAGCCTATGGACCTGAATGAAGCTCGTCGCAAGAGACTATGCTTCAGCTGTGGTGAAGCAGGTCACCAAGCCAGGTTTTGCCCTCACAAGCCTAGACAGGATGTGAGGAAGGTAGTCTTGTCACTTGAGGATAAAGTGGACAAGATACAGGAGGTCCTTGACAGGATCATGGACGATGAAGACAAGCCCAAAACAGAGGAGCGTTTTGGCGAAGGGTTCCAGTGAAGTCCCCATCGTTGGTACCCGTGAAGAAGCAAGGTTCTGGTTGTAGCACTTCTGTAGTTGTAAAGGTGAACGAGGCGTCTCCTGCAAAGGAGCGTGGCGAGCAAAACTCGTGCTTGATTCCTCGTTCACTGACCAGTGCAGAGTTGCAACCAAAGAACCCAGGGGATGAAGGTGTCTTCCAGCAAGAGCCACCGAGATCCAAGTATGCTGCTCCGTTCAGCTGCCTCTGGACTCTCTGTCACATTCAAGAGAAGACAGACCGTTCGATTGGTGTACTCCGTGGATGGGTACACAAGAAGCGTCTTCAAGAGGCTACACATGAGACACTTCAAGAGATTGCTGGTCTAGAGGAGAGTAATGCGCTGCAAGCTCTGCAGGAGCTAGCTAAGCCCAAGCGCTTCATCAGAGGCCATCATGGTGGAAGCCAGATGGATCTCCCTTTTACCTTCACCACTCTAGACACTCAGCAATCGTTCTCTGTGCAAGCACTACTTGACAGTGGATGTACTGGCTCCTCCATCGACTCTGGCTTTGTTCAACGCCACCAGATCAAAACTTGAAAGGTCACTCGCCCTATACCTGTGTACAACGCAGACGGTAGTCTGAATGCAGGTGGACCTATTTCCGAGTTTGTTGAACTCAAAGTCAGGATACAAGATCATGTCGAGCGGATGGACTTCGCAGTCACCAACCTTGGCAAGAGTCCAATGTTTATTGGATATGAGTGGCTCAAGCACCATAACCCCTCCATAGACTGGAGAGGTGGCAAGCTGGTGTTTGACCGCTGCCCAGATGACTGCGGGTACGACGTATGCCTACTAGATGTTGAAGACGATGAAGAGGATTATGATCCAGAAGCTCACTTGGAAGAAGGCAACCGTCTCTTCCTGCTGGATTATGTTTCCTATCTTGGTCTGAACAAGGCACATATTCGAGCCAAGGTTACCAAGTCCCAGGAACTTGCTGAGCGTGATGGACAAGACAAGGTCAAGAAAACCTTTCAGGAAATTGTTCCCTCTCACTACCATGAGTTTGGAACAGTTTTCGAGAAGAAGGAGTTTGACTCTCTTCCTGAAAGGCGACCTTGGGATCACACTATTGAGCTTGTTCCTGGAGCACGTCCTGTAGACTGCAAGGTTTACCCACTATCTCCTGAAGAGCAGCGCCAGTTGGATGACTTTTTGGAGGAGAACCTTTGCTCTGGAAGGATTAGGCCTTCTAAGTCCCCTATGGCCTCGTCATTCTTCTTTGTTAAGAAGAAAGATGGCTCTTTGTGACCTGTGCAGGACTACAGAAAGCTTAATGACATGACAGTGAAGAACCGCTATCCTCTGCCCTTAATTCAAGAGCTTATCGGTAAGCTTAAGGGTGCTAGGTTCTTCACTAAGCTTGACGTGCGTTGGGGCTACAATAATGTGCGCATCAAGGAAGGAGACGAGTGGAAGGCAGCTTTCAGAACAAACAGAGGCTTATTTGAGCCTCTTGTTATGTTCTTTGGCCTTACAAACTCTTTTGCAACCTTCCAGACCATGATGAATGACCTCTTCCATGACCTGATCAGTCGGGGCGTTGTCGTTGTGTATCTCGATGACATTCTGATCTTTACCAAGACACTTGACGAGCATCGTCGCATCGTGCGTGAAGTGTTGGCTATTCTCCAAAAGAACAAGCTCTATCTCAAGCCTGAGAAGTGCGAGTTCGAAGCCACACGCATCGAGTATCTTGGTATGATCATTGCATAAGGTCGAGTAGAGATGGACCCTGTCAAGGTCAAAGGTGTAGCTGAATGGCCAACTCCAAAGTGCAAGCGTGATGTTCAAGCCTTCCTTGGATTTACCAACTTCTACAGAAGGTTTATCAAGGACTATGGGCGCATTGCTAAACCTCTTACCATACTCACTGGCAATAATGAGTGGAAGTGGGGGATAGAGCAACAGCTTGCATTTGAAGGCCTAAAGACCAGCATCACCTCCGCACCTATTCTTGCTATTCCTAATGATGAGGACCCCTTCGAAGTAGAGTGTGATGCATCAGACTTTGCTGTGGGTGGAGCCCTCTCTCAGAAGCAGGATGGGAAGTGGCAACCAGTGGCATTTCTCTCAAAGGCCATGAATGAAACAGAGCGCAACTACGAGATCTATGATAAGGAGTTGCTTGCTGTTATCATGTCTTTGGAGGAATGGAGGCACTACCTCTTGGGTGCAAGTCACCAGTTTGAGATTTGGACAGACCACAAGAACCTGGAATACTTCAGGAAGCCTCAGAAGTTGAACCGTCGCCAAGCTCGCTGGCTTACTGAGCTTGCGGACTACAACTTCACCCTGAAGCATAAACCAGGCAGACTTCACCAGAAGCCAGATCTCTTATCTCGGCGAGCAGACCACAACAGAGGAGAACATGACAATGAGAACATTGTTCTTCTCAAGCCCCAGTGGTTCTGCACTCATGAGTTTACTGTTGACCTGGATGACGACATTCTTCGGCGTATCAAGCGCTCACGTGGCAACAAAGACCGTGTTGTTGCCAAGGCGTTGGAGAAGCAAGAGGCTGGATGGGAGGAGCAAGAGGATGGGATCATCACATGGAAGGACAGGATCTATGTGCCTAAAGATCGTCCCTTGCGTGAGAAGATCATCCGCCTCAACCACGACAGCATAGTTGCAGGTCATCCAGGGCGCTATAAGACTCATGAGCTCATTACTCGTGACTACTGGTGGCCCCGTCTCTAAGCAGACATTCGGCAATACATCAATGGCTGTGACACTTGTTAGCGGACCAAGGCACATCACTCTAGACCTGCTGCACCCCTTCAACCGAATGAAATCCCTTCTAGGCCTTGGGAGATTATTTCAGTTGATATGATAGGTCCTTTGCCTGAGTCGCTCAGTCATGATGCCATTCTTGTTGTTGTTGACATGTACTCAAAGGAGATTATACCTTTGGCAACTACCATTGAGTTATCCTCAATGGGCTGGTCGAAGCTTTACCGTGACAATGTCTACTGTCGCCATGGTCTTTCTTGTAAGATCATTAGCGACCGTGGTCCGCAGTTTGTCTCTCAGTTTATCGAGGATTTCTACACCTTGATGCAAATTGAGGGCAATCCTTCAACAGCCTATCACCCCCAGACTGATGGTCAGACAGAGCGCATCAATCAGGAGATTGAGCAGTACTTGCGCATATTTGTCAATCACCATCAGAATGATTGGGCTGAATGGTTGCCTATGGCTGCGTTCTCGTATAACAACAAGGTTCACTCTTCAACAGGCTTTTCCCCCCTGTATGTGAACAAAGGCTTCCATGTTACGATTTCTGAATGAAATGAAGAATCGTTCTTACACCCAGGACTTTGGAGGGTTTTCTGCACCGGAACGGATTTCTGCCCAATGCGTGGGAACTTTCTGGCTTACTTCAATACAAACATTTCAGGCTCCGCTTCAATCCATTACAAAATCTGTATTGAAACTTGTCAGATTTATTTAGCCTCATGCACTCACTATGCAGTCTTCATAATGGGCTGATGTATAGTTCAGACATCCCTCTACACCATGGTAACATTTCTGTAATGACCTTGCTCACTGTACACCAGCACAGAGCAGAGTAACTATGGGCGCTTACAAGGTCAGCAATGTAGGCCAGCCAATGAGCTTCCTCAAAAGTGGCCACATCAAGATGGTGACTATACCAACTTGTAGAGCTCAGTGAGAGGATTCCAGTGATGTATAGAAGTTGCCTATACTAATTGTGCAAAGCCATGATAATGTGGCATAAAGTTTGCAATTAGACGCTCAATAGGCGCTCAGGCAAACTTTGGCACCAAGTGCCAGTACTGTGCTTTGCAAAGGCCTTGGGCATCTGGAACTGATACAAAGCATATGTAGAGACCATGATAGAGTGAACTGAGCCCACTGTACTCAGCTTAGAGGGCAGATAGGCAGGATATGCAATTATAACACGTTCTTCATAGATCTGCGCATTCTCGGCTTGAAACACGGTACCATGGTATAACTGCTATCTTGAACATATGCATAGGAGTGCAATGCAATATAAATGCATTTATGTGGGATTTATTGAGAGCCTATGCTTGCTACAATTGCCAAAATGAGCAAAACTGTGAACCTGAGGTCTTTTCCGCAGTTTTCGGATCATGTTCCATATATGGCAAGTCCCATCATTCTCAGGCCCATCAATGCACTCTATAGTAGTCCTCAGAATATTTCCATATTTTTCGGAATTTTATCTAGGCCTAGGAGGCTGTATACACTTCTGGACAAGCCAATAAATGCTGGGCGCTCTGGAGCTCAATGCTTACGATCTGGATTTACGTACGCGAAAATCCCACCTGTCAAGGGGTGGATTTTCGCGTACCTAAAATTACTTCGTCAGCAATAATAGCCAAAACATGAATAAAACAGTGTTGAACGTGTTTTTGGCATTTCTTTTCGTGTTTTGAGCAATGCAACACCCTTTGACACGTCTGTATAGACTTTCAGCGTGTTTGATGGCATCAATCACGTGCATATCACGTGCATATCATGTGCTCTGGCTCATGCACGCCTCTTCGGCTTCAAACTACTCTGTAGCCTCGAATAAATTCCAGTAAATTCCGAAAATATTTGTAGACCCTAAGTATATGCTATGTACAGATACAGTTGCTCAGATGGGTGCTCCGAGCCGTGTTCGGTGACAGCAATACATTAGATACATGTTTTCATGAGACATAACGCCAGTATGGAGTAAATAATAGCCTTAGTGCCATAATAATGTACTGCTGCTACTTGGCACACCAGAGTAACTGCCTCCTGGTATTCCTCTGGCCAAAGGACAACACACATGAAGCAATTAATAGCAATAGTGGTACAATGCATTAATGTTCCTTGCCACACTGGACTAAGCGTGTTCCGGCATTCACTGGACAGCCACATCTTTGGCACCCTGTTACAAGCTGTTGTCATACAAACAAGTCTTCTGATACATGTACCATGTTATTGTTTCTAACAGGCTTCTGGTAGGTACAAGGTACTCTGTATTCTAAGCCTAATGTTTATACTACTGAGTATCCACTATTTTGTTTTGTTTTGTACACGTACATTACTTGGACTATCATGAGGCCTTTATATTATCCTTTGTAACCTACACACTGACAGTCTGCACCAAGGGGATTGCAGGAGCTAAGCATCTAACACAATAAGGAAGGAGAAGAATTTGTAGTACCTTAAACATGTTTTTGCATAGTATCATATTGGTGTTCCGGAGATGTATTTATAGAGGATGATCACCCTTATGGCTGTTCTAATATCTAGCTCATGGCAGGAGTAGCGTATTCCCCTGGGGGTGACATGGAGGGGTGTTGGGAGGCTGGGGTAGGGGTATACATGCTGGCACACCTGCACACCTGAACCACCCCTTGTTGCGATCATTTAACATGACACCTTTTGCCACATATTGTCTTCTAAACTATACATATGGGTTGTAACATATGCAGCGGATTATTAAAAACCATCACAGCAAATTTACAGAATGTATTACATTATTGGCCAACATAAGCTTGATGAGCGCTAGTTAAACCTATGACCTGCGCATGTGCACGGCCTTTGAGCCGAGGCCCTAGGCTGGGGCATTGATTGACTATACAGTTTTGAGTTCCACTACATGGAAAAGTGTTGTGCCTATGCGAGCAAAAGCATACAGCCGCCCTGGGCTTGAGACCATGGCTAAGGGCAGTAGTATTGTGTCTGCTGCAAAGTAAACCGTATAGAGTCTCAAGCGCAAGGCATCTAATATCTCTACTAAGAGTAAGGATGTTGCCAAGAAGCTCCGCACTCAAAGACACAGCTCCCTGATCTGTTCTGATGACATTTCCATCGCTACGAGTCATTTGCCACCAGCCACCCCAGACCACGGCAACAACCACCACAGCACCCCATTGACGTTTCAGGCCTCACAGCGCTCTACAATTGAAGACATTTCCAAGAACGAAGACAACAACAATATCATTGAGGTGAACGCACCTGAAGCAGATGCAGAGAAGGAGCTTGATGAGTGTAACAAATATACACAACACTCGGAGAACACCCACCTAGCCAATGTGGATAACAGCCGAGATGATGAAGAAGTGGAGGTCAGCATCCTAAGCCTTTTTCAAGGCTGAAGTCGAAATTATCAAGCAAGAGGGCGGTCGCGCTCACCAGTTCCACTGCGCAGCATCTGGCTGCAAAGGGTATGCTACACACTGGCTCGAAAAGGCCAATTGCACATCAACAAGCAGTCTTCGCAATTACTCGAAGACTTGTGTTCACTGTGGTAATGGTACCAAGGGTAGTGACACTACAACTCTTGAGCACGCCCTTGCACACTACGCTGACACTTCGGAGGCCTGTCCATTGCTAAAGCAATACCTACGAACAAGCAAGCTTATGTCAGTGTTTGTGTGAGCGGAGCAGGGGAAGGTGACGTACTCGACATGACAGTTAACTTTGACGGAGACACAGTTCATCTTGCTAGTTGTAACGATGCTGTATATAGGGCTAAGGTTGTGTGGCGGGTTGCAGAGAACAAACGGCCCTACAACATTGTCAAAGACTGCAGCTTTCTAAAGCTCATGAAGACCGGAAGACCAGAATACTACATACAGTTACCCTTGACCGTTTTGCGTGATGTCAAAAAGGTCTTTGCACGCGTCTATGGTTGCATTGCGCAGATGCTGCATGTACATGTACATATTTAGTGTCAGTTGAAGGCTATATGGCAGTTCACTGATGTACCTGCAGAATTCTGACAGCGAGCTCAACTTCACCACTGACGCATGGACTTCTCCAAACCACAAGGCCCTTGTGGTGTTTCTGTGCACTTGCATCACAAGGAAACACCCGTGAGCTTTCTGCTGGATGTTGTTGAGATAGCAGAGTCGCACACGGGTGAGGTATTGGCCAACACGTTTGTCAAGGTTCTCAACCACTTCAGTATCAAGGAGAAAGTGAGCATGCTCTTTGCAATTGTAAAGCAAACATCATACTCACAGTAAGCTTCCATTTACTTGCTGTGACTGCACATAACACAGCGTTAAAACCATGATCAATGCACCGCAGGATCACGTTAACTTGTTCTTTGGTGCTGCAAACTGCAGGCGCTGCTTTGCCCACATTGTCAACCTGTGCGCAAAGAGTGTGCTTCAACCATTTGACGTTGAGAAGAAGAAGAAGGGCAAGATGCTGGACAAGGCAGAGCAGATGTTGCAGGAGTTGGCCGAGGGGCTAGAGCTTGAGAGTCATGGTGGAGACCAGGATTTGGGGCTGGATGAAGAAGAAGACAGGAAGGACGATAGTGCTAATGGTCTTATTGACAAGCTGCTGGCATTGAGAGAGGCTAGGCGGGCGGATTTGCTCAAGAAGTCAATCCTGCCAAGATGATATTAGCCAATGTCCGTAGTACATGTTGGTTATCACACACCCCTCATTCCTGACCACCTTATCCTCTTTACAGCTTTGTAAAGTTGCCTTCTCCATCATCAGTGATCTTCTTTGCACATGCATCTATGAAACATTTAGACTTGCAACACTGCTGCTTCTGTCATTTTATAATAACTGCCCCCAGAGAGCATCAATAGATTTTAAACAAATCCTTGAAAACATCCTGCCTTTATTTTCCTGGTTGTGTGTGCAGATTTAGATTTAAGGTATTGTAAGGAGCAATGTAGGTAAAAGAGAAGAAATCGTACCTGCCGAGCGCTATGCGCTACGGCCCACTCTGAGCAAGTTGACACTGGTCTTAATCTCAAGCGTGAAATTAAGAGTGACAGTGCCCAAGCCTTTGTGGATCACATGAAGAGGATACGAGAAGAGACACAGTCTGCGTTGAAGGCGGCTCAAGAGACAATGAAGCGGTATTATGATCGCAAGCGGAACAACTCCCACAACTTCAAGATTGGTGATAAGGTGTGGCTGGAAGGGTACAATATCAGGACTGATCGACCTATGAAGAAACTGGAGGATAAACGCTATGGGCCCTTCAAGATTATTCAGAAGATGGGCAAATCAGCGTACAAGCTGCAGCTTCCTCACAGTTGGAAGAACCTTCATCCAGTGTTCAATGAGGTTGTTCTATCTCCTTATGTTTCTCCAGCCTTTCCCTCCCAGTCTCGGCAGCCACCACCACCACCTGATATTGTGGAGGACCATCCAGAGTATGAAGTGGAAGAGATTATGGACTCCAAGCTCGTACGTGGCACGCTGAAGTATCTTGTCAAGTGGAAAGGTTATCCCCGTGAAGAATGGACCTGGGAGCCTCGTGATAGTCTTCTGCAGCACACTGAAGAGTCTGTAGAAGAATTTCACAAGCAGCATCCTAGCGCACCACGTCCATCTTCAGGTAATCTTCGCTTTGTCAAGCTCGAGAACTTCACACAGCCCACTAGTGTTCCCAAGTTTCTCTACAATTGGGAGTCTGGTGTCTTTGAACATACTGAGCAGATTGTGAGGACACAATCCTTGAGGAGGGGGTAATGTCATGGATCCATCCATTTTCTCAGGTATTCTTGCATTTTCCGAGACATTCTAGTGTTTTCCTCTCTTTTATTCCTGAGTCAGCATGAGTCAAAGTGAGTCAGAGTGAGTCAGGGCCCAGACCCTGCTCAGACAAGGCCCAGACTCATCTTTGGAACTCTGTGGAACTCGGTAGAACTCTGTAGAATATTGCAGAACGTTGCAGGACGTTCTGGGCTTTGTTTGTCAGGACTTCTTTCCTTTTATGACTTGCTTATGTAAGCTGTACTGTAAGGTATATAAGAGCCTCAGAGCTCCCCAATATATCCCCAGCCTTGAGCTGGTCTTTCCTCCTGACCACTACTTGAGACTCCTCCTTTGCCCTGAGAGTTCAGCTCTCCTCCGCCGTTGCTGTTGAGCCCACCTGCTCCAGCGTGTGTTTACCCCGGTTTACCCTTGCTAGCCCTTAGGCAAGCGTTGTCCCTAGCTGTGTGTATAGTGTAGTGTGGTTAGTCGCTGACACATTGCTCGTCCATGCGTCGAACGTCAGCGAGATCTTGCAGGGAATGTCCTGTACAAGTGCAGGGTCAGGTGGAGGCCCGGACTCAGATAGAATAATGCGCACCTTGTACTTCTCTCGCAGCAGATCTGCGACTCTGTGTGCATGCTCGAGGATAATTTCGCGCATCTTGATGTGGTGTGGGATATTCGCCTCCTTCAGTGACGGTTGCAGATAGGGCAGCACCGCTCGAAAGGGGCCACGGTTGACAATACGAATGGGCTGGAGTGGAATTAGAGATATGAGTGCATAAACCAAAGCAGAAGACATACCAGATCCGCATCTGTAATGATCTCGACGAGATGCGAGATGAGGCCGTCATTGGTAAATTTCGCCGGTCCTGGCTCTCTGAAGCTGTCGAGGGTTTGCTGCGCTGCACCGCTGTTGTTGGGAGCTGTCGTATCGGACGGCGGAACGGCATGAGGGTGAGGAGAAATACCAAGATCGTCGCATTTGCTGAGGTATGTCTTGCCGTGGGTCTTCCAGTACCGACGAATATGCATTCGGAGTGACGAAACACCGCCAGTAAACCAGGCAAAGTCGCCGCAATCCCTGTCGATGTGTTAGAGAAAGCACTGGCAGTCGAAAGGACGAGAACATACCGGCACTCTGAGCACCAGTGCCCCTTGGAGGTCTTATTGTCGACTGTGCGCTCGGCAGGCTTGAAGATACCTCGGATGTCGCGAGTAGCATCAGTCTTGGGACGCTTTGCAGGCTGGGATATGTTAGCACAGCGCAGATAACAGAATCGAGGATAATACTCACCCTGCGCTCAATCTCAATCGCAGCCCGCAGCCTCTTGAACTCGAGAGGCTCGTCGTCGTCGTCGTCTAGGTCACCCTCGTCCTCATCGTCCTTGTCCTCGTCGTCACTTCCTTCAAGCTCCGGAAGGTCATCGTCGTCATCGTCCTGGGTAGCGGGAGCCTTTCCCTTGCCCTTAGACTTGGACCGCTTCGGCTTGGACCGCTTCGACGTAGCCTTTGAACGCTTCTGATACAAGCTTTAGTTGTAGATATGCTGCTGTAATATGGTAGATAGACTTACCTTCGGCACTAGTGGCGCTTTGTCGCCGCTGTCTTCGTCATCTGAATCCACCCGGGTGCGCTTCGTATGAGCCGGCTTCTAAGCAACGGTAAGATACACCATATACTGACGATGAAACAGGACACACCTTGGGGACCCTCAGGGCCTCGTCTCCAGAGCCATCTCGTATGGTGACTTCTACCTCGCAGGCGCCTGGCCCTGTCGACGTGCTCGCCTCGCCAGCGGTCGCCTGCGTCGGAGGTGCGCGAGGTTGCAAGAAGTCGCGGATGGCGTTCGAATTGCCGAGTGGGTTGCGTCTGGCAGCCTTCCAGGTCTGGAGGCGGTTACGGCCTCCGACTCGACAAGATCCTGCGACGATAGCGGCAGGCAGGCCTTTCGGAGACGATGGGACAGCGTCTGGACGTATGGGCGATATTAGATACGAGCTAACGAGAGGACAGTGTACATACCGGCAGCCTGAGACGGTCGACTCAGGGAGGTGCTGCCAGTGAGCGCCTTTCTATCGTCCTTGCTGGCGGAGTCTTGCCACTCGATGTCGGCGGCGTCCTTGAGGTTGCCGTCAACGTTGACGGCACAGCCGAGGTCGTTGTTGTGGGAGGACATGGTGTCGCAGGATGGGGTGGTTGCGCAGAAAAGTGGGGAGGTGGGAGGAGGAGATTTCGCAAAGGTGAGGGCACCCTCTCCTCACGAGACCCTTCATATACCTCTCAGCAAGTGGGAATTGAAGAGCGTGCCACTCACCATGCTTCGGAGCGCAGACGAGAGGCTTCTGGCGCTGCGGCGACGCGAAGAGCATCTTGGCAGCGGCACAGCCGGTGGCAGCACAACCATGAGTATGCAGGCTCGCAGAGGCCTATATTACCCAAACCCATCGGTCAGTACCATTGAAATACGTTCGTACGCACCTTAGAGCGCATATAGCCAACATGCGTGGTTGGTGAAGGTGAGTATGGACTCAGTAGATGCAGCGCGCGGCCGTCGAACATTGGCGCTAATGCCGTCCGAATTAGGCAGGTGCTGAGAAACAGGCTTTGCACCTGCTTTCATCGCTGCATTCGGGTGCACCTTCGACCAATCTGAGGCAAGACATGCGTTCGAAACGGGTACGCACTCCATTCTGACTATATTTGGACGTCCCTAATGACCTATTTGGCTACTTCGGTTCCACGGTTCGAACCTGCTCGAGCCGGCTCACCGTGGTCCTACCTGCAGCAAAACCGAGAACCGAACCCGCCCACCCCAGGACCGAACTGAGCCGGACCATGGACTGAACTGAGGGTTCGGTTCGAGGGTTCGAGGTTCGAACCACGGTTCGGAACCTGAACCCGGCAACACTATCTAGGACCCTATGTAAGCTTTGCGTTCGCCAACGAGCGTACGCACGAGGGGTGCGTTTGCCTGCGTTGCTCGCGTATTCTCCGAGTCGATGCTGACAGTCCGTAGGCAGCCACCCTAACCGCGGGAATCCGTACAATCCGTGTCCGTCCCGCCTCGATTAGCTGGTAGCCCACCCAGCAAGAGTCACAGGGAACCCAGATGCAGAGCTTTAAGCCTATCTTCATTTCGCGCTCGCTTCCATGGGTGAAGCACACCTCACACAAGTCGCGCAGACCATCTCCCCGAATCTTGTCTTCGAGCACCCAACAATCTGCATGCTCACGTCCTTCCTGAACTGCGCTGCAGATACGACACTCGGCGAGCATTCACCCACACCCTCCGGCGTCGGCGTCGCCGACATCGCGGAACTCACTGTGCACAAGTGCACAGAGGACCTGCCCGAAGCGAAGGCGATGCGTTCAGCCAGCCAGCCTGCGTTCAAGGTGCTGCTCACGAGCTCGATGGGGAACATCGGCTCGCATATCTTCACGTGCCTGCTCGACAAACCATGTATCGCATGCATGTACACGCTGGACCGGCCATCTGTGCAGACGCCGCCCGAGCAACTAAAGGGAGCGTTTGCAGAACAGGCCTTGCCCGTTGATGTGTTCGACGACCCAAGAGGCTTGTTGCCCTTGCCAGAGACGTGACACCACCCTTCCCACTTCTATCGGTAATCATTCACTCCGTTGTTCTGTGTTCCGCTCAGGTGGGAGCTCGGCCTCGCCACGGGCGACGAGATCGTCATGTCTGTCATGTTCGAGCACCTGCGCAGATTCTTCGAACAACACTTCCAGACCAGAACAACTCGTGTGTCACAAAGTGAGACCGCAGGCCGCGCCCCACTGATGTTCCCGCAGTGGCCTCTGGCAGCATGCGCTCCTCAACCTGGCACGTATGCGGCATGAGTACCCCATATGCCACCAGGCACATCCCTCCTCCCTGGCCCACCCTGCGACCTGCTGATGGTGCCGCAGCTTCTTCAGGAGGCGATCACGGCCGCGTGAACGTGCAACGACCGGCTGACACTGCAACATTGTACCGGGTACGTGAACGATCAGCGGCTGCGTGTGCAAAGCATGCTGAGATAATATCTAAACTCCTGAACCGTCTGCACGCACTCGAACGTGGTTGCTGTCCACTCGTTGATAAGATCCAGGCGGACCTGCACCCATGAGGGTGCTCTACGACATGAAAAAGCTCCTCACCTCGGCTTCGTGTGTTTCTCGCCCCTCTCCTTCTGCACCACGCGCTGACTCACTTCGTTGTGCATCTGCGCGGTTGGTGACGGCAGCAACAGCCGCTGAGCGCGGCGTTTGAGTGCATGACATTTCCAGACGTCGTCTACGACGCGTGGTGCGACACGCAGACCATGCTCGCCGCCGATGTAGAGCAGTGGGGCGTGCACGCCGTGCAGAGCGTCGTGTGGAACATGCTGGGTGTGCCCCTCCCCGCTAGCGCACCCATGCCCTGACCGCCACACGCCAGGCAATGCCCAGCAGTCTCACTGTCGTCCTGCCCCTGTTGCGGACCGAGGGTATAAACGCTGCACGAGGGACGACAAACGGGGACGACGACGACGAGGCGCGGCGGAGCGAGTCACGCTGCTGGCGCACAACTTATGCAGCTGTCCGTATTGACCAAGTTAATATTAGCATTGTATACATCTGCAAAAAGCTCTGGAGTTAATTAGTACTCTTTGCAGGCTATCTCAGTCCTATTCAACCTAGCTTGCTTCTATTTGCCTATTTGACCTAAATGTTTACTATTTGAGACCTAAATGGCCTGTTTGCCTACTGATTACCCTTTTTAATATCTAAACATTCTATTTAACCTGTTTGTATAGTACTTATGCTCCATACAACCACTTTTTGCAAACTATTCGCCCTATTTTCTGCTCAGGAGTACTTAATAGCACAAAGAGTGGACAAATAGTACAGAGATAGAATAAAAAGAGGGTAAATAGAAGTCAAATAGAAGTCAAATAGAAGTCAAATATCAAATTACCCTCTGACAAATAGTGCTATCCACCTATTTCACCTATTTAGTACTATTTAGTACTTTTACGCACCAGAGGTTTTTGCAGATGTATTCTAAGTTACAAACTGAGGCTCACCTGTCCGTATTGACCAAGAGGTCGAGATGACGGACAGGCTACAGGAGAAGGGGTATATATACTGCTGAGGGCTGCGCACGGACCAGGCAATCATGTGATGTGAAGGTCGTGCGCGTTTCAGAGCACTTGAGATCGAAGGGCGAAACAAGTTGGAGATGCATCAGCGTGGCTGAGTATTCCGGCCCTTTCGGCGAGGCTGCGTCCGGGGAGTCATCAGGCATGATGGTTTCGGCCCAGAGAGATCACGAGGCTACGCGCAGAGCCCTGGGGCTGTTCTGACACGTGATGGACCGACAGTGACGCGTGCCGGAGACGCTGGCGGCTGTGGTGTGATGCACCATCAGGAGCACTGGCGTTAGAGCCAGGCGCGTGCCCTGGGCGGCTATGACTCCGGATGCGTCGAGGGTTGCTCGAGCGCTGGATTAAACCAGGGAAAATCGCAATAAATCGCGAAAAATAGTGCAGGACCGTCATATCCATACCAGCCCCTGGTGCCGCTGTCTATCACAAATGTGTGTTCATACTATGGTGTATGTTACACCACACATACTGATGATCCCTCTAATACAGAGATCCTACTGTGCAGTATCTGAGTTCGGTATGGATGCTGATTTAGCAGCCTTACACTGCCTGTAATCTCTCAAGACCGCGAACTGTCGTCCATAACGGCCGACCGGTCCCTTGAATCTCTCGAGATGTGTATACAGGCAAGTACTAGCTTTATAGATTGTCTGATTCATCTGATCATATGTTTACCATGTTATCAGGTCGTTGGATGCAAGGGCCATAGACTTGGGCGTGGTACCACTGCCTCTCGCACATGGCCCAGATGGCTCACACTGTGTAATTTACACCGCTTATATTTTACCAGGCTCGTATGCGAGCGTTCGCGGTAAATCCACGTGTTCGGCGTTCTTGTGTGCATGCAGTCATGCCCCTTGTTTGTGGCCGCTGACCGTTGGATCACTAGTGACAGTCTCTCATATGCAGTCTGACTTTGTACAGACGTCATGTAGGCATTCGCGTGTGCTGACACAGACTCAACGCGACAGGTTATCAGCAGCTCGGTGGGTCGGTCGCGCCGCTCATCTGCAAAAACCTCTGGTGCGTAAAAGTACTAAATAGTACTAAATAGGTGAAATAGGTGGATAGCACTATTTGTTAGAGGGTAATTT
This sequence comes from Phanerochaete sordida, assembly GCA_019973155.2. NCBI lineage: Eukaryota > Fungi > Basidiomycota > Agaricomycetes > Polyporales > Phanerochaetaceae > Phanerochaete > Phanerochaete sordida. Next base: position 2,045 of record BPQB01000163.1, on the reverse strand, counting down.
GATATTTGGCTCCTATTTGACTTCTATTTGACTTCTATTCACCCTCTTTTTATTCTATCTCTGTACTATTTGTCCACTCTCTGTGCTATTTAGTACTCCTGAGCAGAAAATAGGGCAAATAGTTGGCAAGAAGTGGTTGTATAGAGCATAAGTACTATACAAACAGATCAAATAGAATGTTTAGATATTAAAAAGGTTAATGAGTAGGCAAACAGGCCATTTAGGTTTCAAATAGTAAACATTTAGGTCAAATAGGCAAATAGAAGCAAGCTAGATTGAATAGGACTGAGATAGCCTACAAAGAGTACTAATTAACTCGAGAGCTCTTTGCAGATGCTGAAACAGACAGTCAGTCAACCGCGCAAGGCTCGGTCATATACATGAGGTACGTCCCGTAGTTTCAACTACATCAGCTTACACTCACCTGCACTTTATCAGCTTCCGCGTCCTCTGTCCCTTGTCTGTGTTTCATATTCTATCTAATATTCTCGTCTCCAAAGTGCAGCGTCCCGTTGCCTAACGGCGTAAGATGCCCTAGTGCACGCCTCCTCGTCGCTGAGCAACTGGCCCCGCACGCGGTATCTGAGCCAACACCACCATCCTAGAGTCATCCTTCTCGTCTCCTTCCCGGGCACCTGTTGATAGTGTTTGTTGTTCTAGCTTGGAGTGCTGCATCGTGCTGCCTTTGTGTGCACATTCTCAGTGTCTCCCGGTACCCACATGCCTTGCTGTTGGTTCCGGCGCTGCTGCCAACTCCTAGGCCCATCTCGACGGTACGTTCTCTGCGTGCTTTTCATCGTACCCTCCGCTGAGCCCATGTTCGCAGACCCAAAATTGTCGTTATTGCAGCCCTGAGATGCAGCGACTACGCACTGTGGACAAGTCCCAGTGCTGGGCCTGCTCTCACACAACTTCTTGTCCTCGCAGTGTGACGATGAGTACGCGTCTGCCATTTATGATTTTTGGTGATACAGCATCGTGGCGACGCTGCCAAGAGTGTGCCGCCTGGACTCTGCTTATTTTGCCCGCTGACTCTGCATGCATTGAGATCGCCTGGTCTTCCCAGGCAGTGGACCGCACCACACAGCACTAGGCCATGGCCGACGTGCAGAGGAAGTCTTGTACGCAACTTCAACGAACACCAACTGACTGACTGCTCGGTGAATGGGGCTTGTCGCTGAAGTACGCAGCCAACCTCAAGACATTCCATTTTTGGACGGCCTGGGTAAGCACTGTCTCTTGCACCGTAAAAGTTTCTTGACAGACTTTGCGCTCAGCACCCTCAGACTCTCGGCGATGTCAGATGTCGTTCCTAAGGCTTGGGAGGATCTCGCAGTCAAAATCTGCGAATCCTGCGGTGCTGCTTTCCCAAATCTCAGTGCATCCAATGATGGCACGTGCTCCAAATGTGAGAAGCTCAACAAACTTCCCTCCGACAAAGGGCCAGAAGCAAAAGCAATAAAAGTAAGGAGCATCCTGAAGCCTCCCGTATACAAGCCAAGTTTGGTGCTAATTAATTCTGTAGGACAAGCCCTAATGCAAGTCATGTGGTGTTGTCTACAAACGCTTGCAGGATTCCGCTTGCCATAATTGCCTCAGATTTTGGAGTTTGTGTTAGGGGACTTCCTTTTTCGAGCCATGACTCTGAGCAGCGAACGATCACCTTATAGTCGACCACCTCCATGAAGGCTACCTCCCCCAATCTTGACCAAGTTCCCCGCCGTTGTCGCAGCAGTCACGCAACATGCCGCAGCATTAGAGTTAGGGAGAGTCGTTGTCTATGCTAATGGTGCGGGTACTACAACAGCACAGGTAGCTGCCTCCTACAACGCAGTCCGTACATGCATCCCTTCGCCACTGCTACGACCTGGCTGATCAGTCTACACAGGGCATGGATCCAGCAAGACCTGCAGCACCACTAGTGAAGGACAGGGGTATACCCCCGGGTATTTTCAGGGCTACCCCAACCCTTACCCCTGGTTTACCCTTACCCTTGTCAGGGGTACGGGTTTTTGGAGGGTACAGGCGGGTACGGGTATTACCCG
>BPQB01000162.1:0-30222 GCA_019973155.2 Phanerochaete sordida | reverse complement strand
TTATAGCTAGCTTAAGCATTGATAACCTGACATGTTCTTTCTTTCATGCTGTTAAAATGCATTCATGACGTAAGCTAACCAGCAGAAATAAAACTGCTACATGGCTGGCCACTGCATATATGCCCCTATTGGATGGACATTTGTCACTGATTGCTAAGCTTTCAGTTATGGGCTTTCGTAATGAATGCACTGCTCCGACTTCCTTCGTTCTCCCCCGATTCCTCCTTTCCTTAGTTCCCCCACCACCTACTGTCGAGTACTCAAGAATACAGAGCCTGTTCATGCTCTGTCGACGGGTCCGAGTAATTTACCGTCCCACGTCAGGGCGGGTTTATACATGAACTCTACAAAGAAGGCCACACATATCTGTGCTATGCCAAAAATTGTAGTTGCCACACACACTGTACAGCCTAGATTAAAAAGACCATTTTGTTTTGCTTAACAGTTTCTATTATTGTGGCTGGTGCTTGTTAATTTTCCTGGACAATTTCGAGCTCGGACTCACGACGCTTCGCGCACTATTTGTTTACTCTTATTTATTCCAACCGTATCTACCGAGACAAAATGTAACTGCAGCCCGCGTACGTACCGAGACAAGATGTAACTACGGGCCAACGTGCCCAGGACTATTTGTAGTGCACTTAAGGACTCGGAAACCGATAGTGAACACCAGCGCGTTTGCACTTCGCCAACGTACTTCTCCTTGCTCAACCCCGGTTTCTGACAGTGCTCTTGTGGTCGAGGTGAGCATAAGGAATTATTTGATGGTATGTACTGCCTGCAGCAGCTTAGTGGGCTCTCTCAGAGCCGATCTAGTGTGGGGCAGGGCAGAGCAGGAAGGCAGTTTGAAATTGCTAAGATTGAGGGGGCAGAAGCAAAAGCGAGGCATATATAATTCCGCGAGAATATATACTTAGAGAGCCCAAAAGCCCTAATCTCTAATCCTAGACCCGGATCTAAAGCGGCGTGCTGACACGTGCCTCGAGAAAAACAAAAAAAGAAAAACGAGAGCCCTCGCGGGATCGAAACCCCGCGCCACTGAGAGCGTTGCCGCTTAGCCGATAGTCTACAGCGTCGTGTAAAGCGCGGCGCCTCACTGTATTTATATCCAATAAAGACGCTAACGTGCGTGGAAAGCTGTCCTCGCGCCTTCACGTGACGCTCCAAAAAAGGCAGGAGTTTGTGCGGGATTACCGTCCTCAAAACCATCGGAAAAGGAAGCCGAGCCTATCCCCTGCACGCCATCCGCCCACCGTTCTCCGGCAGCCCCTTCTCGGAAGCATCCCGACAGTGGAAAGTGGAGGGCTCAGCCCCCTACATCCCAGCCGGCCTCAAGAGTGCGAGGCGCGCAGGGCGCATCGCGCCCTCGAAAAGGCGCAGAGCTTCAGGGAAAGCGGAGGAAGACAAGTCGGGCAAGCACCGGGCAAGCACTCGGGGAAGGAGAACACATGGTGCGTTTCCTCATTGTGTCATCGTCGTGCAGTATGCTGAACGTGTTTCCCGCCGTAGCCACTCGAACGCGCAGAAGAGGGCACCTACATCTGCAACTCCCTTCTACGCCCGCCCACTGTACGCATCACCTCATGACCTACCCTCCCGAACACTCGGGATTGCGTCGAATTGCGTCGAAGGCTCTAACACAAACACCCACAGCAACGCCGATCCATTCTCCATCGCTCGCCTCACCATCGAACCCTAGGATCTTCAACCCCAACAACGAGAATGTCGGCGGCATCACCCCGACTGCCCGCGTGATTGTCCGCGTGGCGGACTTGCCGCGCTGTCCTGGCCGCGCGCGCAGACGAGCATGAAGGACGCCAACGATTACGCGATCGTCTGCGCGTAAAACAGCGGACCAGAAAAGCAGCGAGGACGCAGATGGGCAACAAGGGCAGCCGATGATCGCGCGGTCGTGCGCGCGCAAGGCGGTGGGCGCCGACGAGCAGAGCGGTCGTCTCGCACGAGACGGCTGACGAAGCGAGCAGCGACAACGCCGGCGACCGCGCTGCCGGGCGTGCGCAAGACCAGGGACGCATACGGGGACGCGGACGGCCGCGCGGGGTCATGCGCGTAAGGCGGCGAACGCATAGGGATAGCGAGCATGCAGAGGGTCGCGCGGCCATGCGCGCGCAAGGCGGCGAATGCAAACGAGCAGCGCGGACGCAGACGGTTGCGCGGTCGTGCGCGGACGGCGAACGCAGATGAGCAACAAGTACGTCGACGACGTGCACGCACAAGACCTCGACGAGCAGCGAGGACACGGGCGAGCGGCGGCGGCGCAGTCGTGCGCGCGTAAGACGGCAGACATATGCGAGTAATGAGGACGCGGACTGCCGCGCCGAGCTCGTCACCGCCCGCACCCACCATCTCGCTACTCCGCTGTCCGCTCTCCGCCACCTATTCGTCGACACGTTCGCTTCCAGCGTCGGCCAGCCAACTGTGCCCACCCCTTCGGCCTCCTACCAGAATGCTGACCTCAAACCTTTGGCGGAACGCCCTGCTACACCCGCGATGAACCCTTTCCAACAGTAAGGATCAACCACTCACTCAATCCGGTCACAAGTAGTCGACGCCCAGCGTCGAGGCCAACGTCAACAACGCCACAAACGACCCCACACATCTTCTATCCTCTCCTCTGATTTTGGCCCTTCTGCCCTCCTGTATCCATCATCTACCCTTAAGACCGTCGTGATCTACGGAGAAGGCCTCATTACTAAGGTACCAACACTCACAACAGCGCCGATCTCCATCTCCCACCCTGCCATCGAACTTCCGCTCGATGTGGCGGTCAACCTCTACCTCCGCCTCTGCATACAACGAGCGCTCCCGCGAGGACGAGTCTATACTCTCTGTTGCGAGTGCAGTTTGCGGCGTTCCGCACATCATCAAAGACGTCGTTCACAGGACTATCCCGCCTCAGCCCATCCCGTACCCAGCGTTCCGGCCGACGCACGATCACGGTCAACTTGAACGTCGCCGCGAACAGCTCTGTACCTGCCCGGCGGAGTCATCGACAACCAGGGGGAAGGCCGTTCGCAGCTGGCACCGACGGCGCGCATGCCAGACGGGTTGTCCGCGCGACAAACGCGCCGGAGTCTGGAAGCATGCACGAGTGCTTCGGCGACACATCCGTGACTGTGTGCGAGAACGTTTACGGCACCGTCCCGGCCGCGCGCGTGTCAGATGCATAGCGGGAGCGCGCCACAGTCGAGAACGCCAGCAGCCAGCGAGACGGCGGGCGACAGTGGACGACGCAGGCGAGTAGCGTGCGGTTGCCGACAGCGGCGTGGTCGTGCTCGCGCAAGACGACGGACGCGGCAAGCGATGAGGACGTCGACGGCGAGTTGGACATTCGCACACGACATGACGGACGAGACGTGCATCGGGGACAGTCGGGACGACGCCGGCCAGCCGAGTGGGTCGTCATGCTCGAGATTGGGGCTGAACGCACGCGCTGCCCTGGCGAACTCAAGGGTGTCGGTGCAGCTGTGGCTTCGCGACTGTACGCACGACGCTTAGGGCGTGGAGAAACGTGCTCGTGTATGTACTCAAATGTGATGTTGAGTATATACAGATTTATAGCCCCATTCCGAGGACCTAAAAATCAGTCGAGTGTGTGATCACCTTTCAGCAGTCGATGCGTAAATATTCCTGGCACTTCGTGACAACTTGAGTTTTGCCGGTCGGCTTCGGCTTGGACTTCGACTCTTCGACTGCTGTCCACTGGAGCGAGCACGGGACGACGACGTCGACCATCTCGAGCGTGATGTAGGACTCGAAGACAAGCCGGTTCGCGATGGTAACGTCCATCCAGAGGGCAAACAGGAAAACGTCGCTGTCCTTGATTTGCATGCGCTCTCTAAAAGCCTGTGCGAATGTCTGCATGTCGAGGTCGATGTCTTCGCGGCAGCGGTTGTCAATGATTATGTCCGAGTCGCAGTAGATGACCTGGACATATTGCAGGAATGGGATGACGTGAAACTGAGGGTTGTTTTCGCCGTCCAGACTCCAAAGAGAAAATCCCGCTGGGGTGCGGCCAGAGGATGTCGTGACGACTACCTGCACAACCATCGGAGCACGCCACCCTCTTGTGGTTCTGGACCCGCCAGGGTCCATGAGGGTCTGACAGCGATAGCAGGTGATTCTCGCGTGTACGGTGCATAGATAGTTATCGGTAGCTTACCGGCTTTTCGGTTTCGAAGGCTTGGCCACCACCCCGTCCGAAATGGCATCTGTCATGGGCTTCCCGAGAGGAACCGCATAACAGTTTAGACGCCAGAAGACGTCTCGTCCGGTCGTCCTGGCTGTATGATCACGGAGATCAGCAGCGAGAATTGTTTTATGTACAAGAAATCCCTTCGCTCCGCTCCGGGAAGGAGACTGATTTAAACAGAAGCCCTTCCGCTGCCATCCAGGTCGGGCGCGCTTCAGAGGATTGCCGCGGCGGCGCACAGCTGCTGACACAACGGTAGCGGACACGAGGTCGGACGCGCCGTTCTACATCTCGACCCGGAATAAGTACATACCTGCGGGACACAGAGGGCGGCGTGCCGCGTGCACCCAAAATCTCGACGATCTATTACCCGTGTACGCCGTACAAAATAAATCAGTCGTAGTGAACGCCCCGGTGCATGCTCGCGTTGAGCGTGCCGAGCGAGTACGTGGGATCGCGCCTGGTACGCAAGGCCGACGACCCCGAGTGGCGACATGCCACATATTTCTCCGCTGTACAGCTCACGTCTGCGCGTCGCAAATGGTACCGCGGCTGGCGGCGCACGCGTTCGAGACCATTTAGCAAGGTGATGCTCGCGAATCGTCCACTTCAGCAAACCGAGGCTGCGCGCCGCCTCCCTCGACTGAAGGCTCACGCCCGATGTTCTGGACTGGATGACCTGCCTTGCGCGCCGGCGGCGCGCTTGTGGAGATCCGCCATCGAACAACGCTTTTACACCACATCTGTGCCCCAGCGGCGCGCACATGCGCTGAGCTTCGACTGCGACTGCGACTCAGAGCCGAAGTCTGACCTCAATGATGGGGTTGTAGCTGTCCCAGCAGCCGGCCCCCAGCACGATTGCCCTGCGCGCGACGAGCCTCCGCGGCATGTACATGCGCTCACGCCTGCGGTATCGGCAGATTCGGCACTATCCAAATCGCTGTGCCCGTGCCGCTCACGCGCGTGACTTTTGGTAAAGCAATGAGAACTCAGCCGGGACTGTGAACGACATACCGCTGCTGCGAACTAACGAGCTGAAGCTTCAGACGTCGAGTCGTCGAGGTGGCGGAGAGAGAGAAATCGGGGAAGTTGAGAGGATCGCCTGCGGTGAACACATTTATTTCGAACGAGGAAATGGTCGTGGGGCTGCCACGTCTGAGGCCGTACGCGTGATCATGACCGCAGTAAATTATGGGACGTACGAGACTCGGGTCCAGGACCCGAGTGACCAGAGCGATATATAAGCTGGTCGAGACTCAGACGGGCTCCCCAGGTCAATAGACCTCTCGTCGGGCAAGCGTATAGAAATGGTATTCTCGGTCGATGTGCATAATATAAGAGTAATAATAATAATAATAATATTTGTACTGACCTTTATAGTTACCGGACGCGAGACGCTCCAAGACGATCTCCTAGATGACGAGCAGCTTGTCAATGAGGGCCCGAGGATGCTTCAGTTACTATTACTATACTATTACACATATGCCCTCAAAGTAAGAAACGCTCTTCTTACCCTTCCTTAACCCTTTACCCCGTCTGCCTTCCCCTGGCCCTTCTTATATATGCCCCCAAGGGCCCCTGTGCCACGCACCCGATCGCTGCAATTTCCAACAGGCTTGGCTCCGACAGAACCCATTACGGCTGAGCCGCCGCAGGCGGCGCTTGCGAGTGACTCGGACGCTCCCCCAAGCTCTCCTCCATACCGAGAACACCAACCGCGAGGGCACCAACCGCGAGAGCACCAACCGCGAGAGCAGCAGCCGTGGAGCGAAGCGAAACATTCTCTTGTACAGTGTTACGATTCTCAGTCCGGTTCGCAGTGGTGAGTGCCTGGTTGTAGAGCTCTGTCTCGCTGACCCACAGTGCGGGAGACATCTTGAATGACGCCCACTTGCGCACTCGCCTAAACCGCATAAATAGGAAACATTCGTGGCTCTCGTAAGCGCGCAAGGAGCGCACGTCGAGAGCCGCAAATTTCTAAAGGAGCAGAGCGGTCCGTGACAGGCCGGGCTGGGGAAGAGCGACGGGCTGGGAAAGGGCCGCGATAGTAGTAGGTAGCCCAGCAAGCACGCGGGAGGCGCGGCTCTCTTGAGATTCCGTAGTAAACTCGAGAGCGGGTAGGTCGCGGGACGCGAAGAATGAATGCACGGCCCTTTCATCCGCCGGGTTTGCCACAGAAGCTTCGCCAGCTCTCTTGTCCTGTCCAGCAACGAGGGGACGCAGAGCTCCCTGGGGCGTAGTAGTACTGGTATTCGAGAGGGTTCTAAAAAGCTAAACTATTTTAGTAAGGGGTGCATGTCCGTGTACTGTACACGTACCTTTTGTGCTACCGAGGATGACCCTTGCTTTGTACTGGCGGCCGGCGAAGTCGTCCGTGGCTTCTTGGGGCTGTTGCCGCAGGTGATCGTGGGCACCGTGGCTGCGGGGTATTCGCGGGCAGCCGTCTCTGCAACTGTCTCGACGTCACCGATCTTGCGCTTAGACGAGCATGTTCGTGGCTGCGTTTTCTGATTCATGGGTTGGTCGCCGCTATAGGCTGATGGGCGAAATTTGATAGGTTTCTTGTGAGCTTCGGTGGAGTTCGCACGAGCTTCGGTAAGGTGCATGCGAGCTTGAGGAGTGTTTGCGCGAGTGTACACTGGCTCAGGCTAGCGATCCCTGCACAGAGCTGAGAGAATAGACCTGGGAGCCAGTGGATCTGGTTGAGATGGCGGCGAGGACGACATAGTCAGGTTCTGTATCGTGGAGCGGTCAATAAGACATTAACTCAAAGCCGTGCGATGCGTACAATGATTGTTATCGCCGTAGACGCGTTGCTGGTATCACGAGAATCCCAGCGGGATGGGCAAGGGGAAGAAATGGCAGGGGTGGCGCTGACAGGTTGAGATCCGGATACCACACCGACGAAGTCGTTACCGCCTGCCTGAGCCCCTACGTCGAGAACGGCATGCTCGACAGTGTCTACGAAGACTTCTTGAAGCCGCGTAGACGATGCTAACAAATCTTGATCAGCACATGAAGCAGAACGTAGCAACACTATACTTACCTGGCTCAGGTATGAACGCGAGTACCGGATCGATGTTCATCTCTTGCAGGGTCTGCCGGAACTCGACTTGCCCATCAAGAGCGTCGCCGTCATCAGACGACGACCCGTCGTCATCCGAATCTTCGAGGAAACTGATGCTGTCCGGTTCGTCCTTGATTACGACGGCGTCGTTGAATGCGGCCCAGAGCGCTGGGCGAAAGCACGAGACCGAATGTTTCCTCGCTAGCGATGTCATCGAGGAGAACAGACGAGCTCAGTCCATTGCCAGCCTTGCGGGCTTTATCATGCGCCAGCAGGCCGTCCCAGGCGATGATACCAGCGTTGACGAGACCGATGTGGTGCAAGCCAAATGTCGACGCGGCGAAGGCGCGCTTCGAGCGCCGTTTTGCAGCACTGTTCGCAGTCCGAATGTTTCGCGTAAGACGAGGTCGTTGCAGAGGTAGAACATGGTCTCGATGCCTGACGCGAAGAAGCGTTGAAGCGAATTCCAATGATGGTTGTTCCCCTCGATCCGCCTGCCATCGCTTGCGATGTCCTGACGCGAGCGTTCGAGGCAGCCTTTGCGAACGTGCTTCATCTGTTCGGCATGCGTCTGATACATCATTTAGTGTTTTATATTTTATGACCGTGGAACAAGGGTTACCAGCGCCGCGGCAGACCAGACAGTGCCTTGTTTCAACCACTTCTCGTAAGTGGCCTGCAGCCGAGATTCTTGGTGCTCCTTGTCTCAATACTCCGCGGGCTTCTCTTTCGACGCCCGTCGCTTCAGGATCCGAGTCGAGTCGGCGACGTCGCGGCCAACAGCTTGGTAGAACGGGTTTTGCGTGCCATTGTGGACAACTGCGAGATATCTACGTGAGTCGTGACTCCGATTAGTAGACTTATCAGCGTGCATAGGAAGATAGCGTACTTACGCGAGCATACGCGAGCCCACGCGAACCTACGTGAGCCCACGTCAGCTTACGCGAGCTCACGTCATTCAACGCGAGCTCACGTTAGTCCACGCTAGTTAACGATAACACGCGTGAGTAAGCGTGAGCCAGCGTGAGTTGACGTGGATTGAACAGAAAGGGTGAAAAGAGTGGCTGAAGTAGAATGAGCAGTATCTACGAAGCTAAAAAGGCTCATAGCTCACGGGTATAAGGGGGACGACTCGCCCCAGTCAGCTATCTCCACCGCGGTTTGGTCGACTGCCTGCGTAGACTACATTGAGCGTCATATACACCGCAGTTTCAGTTGACCCGTTTTCACGTCCTTGCGCAGGCGCGAAAGGGTGCTCGTGTTTTCGGGTGGCGCGCTGGCCTTGCAGCCCTCCGAAGCGAGCGTGTACAGTTGCGAAGGCTCGGACGCCAGTTCACGGCCGCCGCCGGTTCACTTCGGTATTGCTTCGGTGTCCCGCCCGCCACTTCGCACGCGTAAGAATTTTTTTTTTTGGAAGATGCGATTGCAGGCGGCAGGCACTGGCAGCTGGCATGGCCGAGCCCCACTAGGTACATCAGACAGCGTCGGAGCGTAAAGCTAGCAGTGCTACAACTCCGAAACTACCCAATATACTGTCAATCCGCCCCGCATAAGAACAGGGAATTTCGCCCCCGAGGATCCTCCAAAGGGCCATAAAATGCGTTACGCAAGAGTGTCTGGTGGGACAAACAGTGTGGGACTCACGAGAAGCCTCGATCTCAGCCGGCGCCAGCTCCGGAGGCAGGATACCCACTAAAAGCCAGTTGTGTGTATGTCCAGTCGTCGGGGAGGTTTGTTTCGTTGTGCAGGGTTCCGCACCAGGTGTCTAGGGTTCGCTGTTTATTGGTCACTTTGCTGCCAAGCTTGGGGTACATTGGGCGTCAAGAGCCAGGCAGCCGTTCACCTGTCGAGCCTCTTGGTTGGGTGATATTGAGCATTGGCTATGTCAGAAAGCGGCAGGGAATTTTCCTCAACGCCTAGCGATCTCTTTTCAAGTTACTGCCGAGGGTTTTGCCCGACCGGTGTGTCTGGCCCGGGCGCGATTTCCAAAAAAAGGAAGAGCGGCGGCGCTTTCGTTCGTCAGGGCGGGTCAGGGACCTCAGACCACTCGCTGAGCGGGAACGTGCACATAGTAGCATAGCTCGGACCGCTGCCATATTCTAGTGTCCCCAGTGCATAGGGGTCGTACGTGGGGTATGTACATAGGGCGTTGGTGAACTGGTTTGGCTTCGCGTCCAGCCGCGCAGCTACCTGGCCAAGGCGGGTAAGGCGACGCGTCGCCCAGTGAGCTCGCTCTGGCCACCTGTTCGCTTTACCAAGGCTACACTGCCATTAATGGCTAGTGTTGATCATGGCCCAGGTAGTTTGTGTCTTTGTCATTTGGGTGATTTACGGGCTGGATGCGGGGTCGCTGACACGGATGTACCGTCCTCGCACCCCGTCGTTCACGACGACGGCAGCCTCTGAGGCATTTTCATTCATGAGCAGGCCTATGTGGTATGCACAGGGGCTCGTTGTATAGTAGATTGGGGGCCTTTTGGGCTATTTTCGTTGATCCCAATTTCTGGGACGGTGGTGGTTCCCCCGCGTAAGAAGATTTGGCTTCCATACGCTCAATAGTGCCGAACAGCATCACAATGCGTCGTCGTTGCCCGTAAATGAGCGCGATCTGCTCCCTCTGGCTGTACAGTTCCAGCGCCATTGGTACTCTGGCCGCAAACTGTTGAAACAATATCTGGTGTATGTCTAATATTTTTATCCGGGCTCTGTGAGCTGCTACTCAACTCGCCGCACAACGGTGACATCATCAACGACGACGAGCTAGACTCACCAGGAACACCTGTGCGGTGACGGGACTCCCGGGCAGGCCGAGACAGGCGACCTTCCTGGACAGTAAGTACATCGCACTTGAGGATGGCACTATTGTCGCTTGAAACGATGGCAACGTCTATGGACTGGTCAAATAATAGCGATGCCGGCGAGTATGTTCGTGATAATGATCCTCTCTCGAACCCTGAGCTCGGACCCATTGGCGATGACCCCGCTAGCGAGGATGAGGAGCTTGCTACACGATACGAAGCTCACGCTAAAATGATTACGCTATGTGGACATCTGCACAACATTTATTGATGCATGCTATGTCTCTGTCTGCCCCATAGCTTGAAACGTAAAGATATTAGAAAATACTAGAAATAATGCTAAGCGCCTTTACCATGTCCCAATTCACTTGGGCGCCGTGACTCTCCACGCCAGTTCACAAACTCCCTCCGTGACCCGTGACGTGACTCACTGTTGGTAAAATCGGTACAGTATTCGCTTCAAGAAACTAGAAGACGACGTTGAAGACACTTACCGCTGCGTGAAGCAGCTCGAGACGCTCTTGTACCGACCACCGTACACCTTCCACGACGTACCGCTCCAACTGAGCATAACTGGGGAGATACAGAGACAATATTTGTATTTCTCCTGTCGGATCAACGTCACCGCCGCGGCAAACGGAGAAGAGAATTTCTGGCGAACGAAGTTTAGGTTCTGGCTTACGCATTGCAGCGACCATCCCGCAATTGTGGAATGGTATCGTGCTCTTGATGTCCTGCGAAGGATCGCAGACCACGCGGATCATCCAACTGATCTGTCGCGCATGCTCTCGAGTGATCACCTTGAGGACGAGCAGCCCAAAGTGCACTTCAGCGGGCTCAAGGTATGTACTCTTGATTTGCATCATTAGATGATCCCCAAGTCGGCTCACCGGGTGCGGGGATATGCATTGCAGTTTACTCATTGCCTCCCTCTCTATGTTCAAGGAGGAGGTACGCGGCGTATTCGGGGCGTTCACGAAATCCCGTTCGACCTGCCGGTCCGGGTGACGTTCTTTCTCGAATACAGGAAGCCCGTAGCTGGGCACAAAAGGTACATCAAAGCCACTAGTATCAGTTCCATTCAAGAGGTCTAATTTTCCTCGTCCAGGTGCGTAGCACTTCTCAGGTCCTCTGATCGTCTTCTGAGTTTGCGCAAGCTCGCCCATGAACTTAGGATTTCAAGGGTGTGCAGAAGCACGCTACTGCACCGCCCAAAATCTGTGAAGCGTAGGAAGTCCAGATTTTATGTTTTATGCATGTAACGGAATGTGAAGTATCTTGAACTGCGGGCACACTAGCCGCAGCCAGTCAGGAATCATGTATGGCCGCGCGCAGCGAGTCAGATCGTGGCGCCGCGCCGCGTACGGCGCGTAGCGAACGGAACTACTCAAAAATATACGTGTGTCGCGCGAACTGCGGGACTACCATCAGCAGTTCATCGGGACTAGAAAAGTCATTGGCCGGTGGCGACCACTGGTGGCCGCCGGTGTTTATCGATGGTCCCCGCCAAATATAGGTATGTTTTGATGCCGCCCGTGGTGGCGGGCAGCGGCGTGCAGCGTGTGCCGTTGGCCGCCGCAGGCTGCTAATGACATGGCATGCGGTGGCTGCCACCGCTGGCCAGTGTACATGACTACACTGGTTGGCACTGGTATGTACCGGTCATTGGTGGGTCCCATCGTCGCACAGTGTCCTCCAGCACTGACCGGCGGCCTGCATCAGGGTGGTCCTCCCGCAAACCTCCAGCCCCTGACGAGCGTGTTTCTGCCCCACAACCTGGAGGCAAAGGTACGTGGCATTATATGCGCCTAATAAACATGTAAACGCGTCTTATGAGGCTTCTGTGCGGCATCGGAGACTCACCAAACTCCCGAAGGCTCCGACGTGATCTCTCCCCTTGCTGGGCGGCCGCAAAGCGACGACGAGGACGCTGGAATGAGCATGGAGACAGCTATTTCCCTGCCACAGAGGGTCGACGCAAGCAATGCTCTACCAAGGACACCGGTTGAGGACAGTCGAAAGCAAGCCGAGCGCGATTCAATTCCGTACCTGTTGCTCTTCTACCGGTATCGTCTTCTTGACGTCGCGGATAGAGACTTACATTGTCCGCTGCAAGCACTATGACGACAAGAATGCGCCTGGCCAAGAGGTCTAGCTGGCTCAAGAGCGGAACCTTCACATGGAAAACCACGACGTTAACGGCAAAGCTATCGCTTACGCGAAGCTTACCAAACTTGTGCCGTCGGCCCTGAAGTCCAGCACCCCCACGAAAAGTGAGCACAAAAACTACACTCCATATATCCTTCGTCACTTACACAGCGCCCTCAGAGGCTCACGGGCGCGTTTACCGAGCTAGAGTAGCCGGTTCGGTCGCTCGCATCGACCTCAGTACTATACAAGACCTAGTTAGCGGCCGGGCCGGCCCCTCTCCTTGTCTGACAAAGTGCGCACTGAAGCCAGTCGAGGAGGACGACGAGATACTGGTCTGCGAGGTATTTCTAAAGGCGGGTATGGACTCAGCAGTACGTCACATAGTTCATATGCTTTATGCGTACTCATCGGATGTTCGTGGCGGACGTGTAGGCTCAAGATCGCGCCAATATCAGTACTCCAGACCGCAAGGACGTCACAAAGCTCCAGTATATCGTCGCCATGTCCCAGGACGGTGCCTAGAAACCTGCGACTCTCTCGTGCAAGGCCCCTCGAAGACGTCCTCGGTCATGAGTGTTGAAGACTTCGATCCTCTAGCACACTTCCTGAACATGTTCCTCAAAGGGCCGAACATATTGAAGCCCACGGCGGCGTATCGGGGCCATTCTCGAGCGGTAAAAGGCTCTCCAGGCCGCGATTCACACTCTCCAGACGACGAAGGGCTTCACTCGTCGCGACCATGGTAGTTACAAGATACCTGACGGTAAGATCTGTCTGATCGATGGGAAGCTGGACCTGAAGTTCACCTTGGTCGTCCATATTGCGAGCAGGCAGCCTCTCTCGCAGGAACAGATTTCTCCAAGGCGGACATTATTCGCGCCTTCCTGCAGGGCAGCTCTCAAGCGAGCGACGACAAGTGAGCGATGCTTCCGCTTGCACAGTCTCGATGACTTACAGATCGCAAGCGTGATGGCAATGCGGCAAGAACACCGTGTGATGCGGCGCATCGTGCGGTGCGAGGGCGGTCCGGCTACGTTTTCGACGCTCTTCTTCGATGAGATGAATCATTCTGGCATGTATATTCACCGTGGTACCCTCTACATCACTGACATACTCCATATTTGAACATACCCACCGACTGCCAGTGCCGATCGCCGGCTGCCGTTGGCAGCTGGCGGTATGCACTGCTGGCCGTTGTGGGACGATAATGTACGCCGGCCTTCGTCGCAGTACATCGAGAATGATCGCTGGTGGGCACTGACTGCCAGTGGAATGCAGCAAATAATGGCGGGGTCCAGTGACTTTGCCTGTCCCCGGCATATTACTGGAAGGTCTGACGCTCGTCCCACTCAGCCTTGTTCACGGCGCGCCGTAGCAGCAACAGCGCCCTCGCGTCGTGCCACTGGGTGAGCTTCTCAACCTCGGCGCAGAGGCTGTCCTGCATGAGCATGCCCAGGACGCGCGTCGGGAACACTGTGCTTGAGAACATTGCTGGCAGAATGAGCGGAGAGCTCCCTAATTTGGCGCTGTCAGCGTCGGGCCCGGCAGGCAGGAGGTGGTGGACGCACCATGAAATCGGGCCAGCAACCTCTGCCGAAGTTTGCCCAAAGCGCAGAACCCGCAGAGCCCCTGGCAAGCGAGAGCGTGCCGCTACGGCGTGTCGAAGATACCGCGAACGAGACCGCTGACGCGGCCCGCTGGGGATCCCGCTGGGGATCCCGCTGGTGGTTGAGCCACTTGTAGGTTGCTTGCGGCTCCGAGTGGTCTGCCATGCGAGCAAGGCGGCGTCCGACCTCGACGACGCTGAAGACCTCGACGAGCTCCTGTACCAGGCCGGACCGCACGCGGGTGATCGTGTCGGAGAGCGCGTCCAGCTGGTACGTGGCGTCCTCGATCTGTCTCATGAGCACCCTGCCGCCGAAGGTATTCGCAGCGTACGGCTATGCGGGCGAGTGCATGTGGAACAGCGCGGGCAAGTGGGAGGACGATGGCGTAGATGGCGTGCGGCCGTGGAGTGTAGGGGAGCGCGAGCTCTGCTGCGGGAAGCGCTAGGCGTTCCGGGCGATGGACGATGGTCGCCGCAATGACGACGGCGTATGGGACGACGTCGTGCTCGAGTGCTTGCGGTGCCCCACAATCGGGCGAGCATTCTGCGGAGGCGTGCGAAAGGGTCCGCCGGGGAACGAGCCTAGGAGGGTCTGCGCGGGCGGCGACAAGTTCGAGGCCTCCCGCGTCAGCAGCGTGTTCTCCGCAACCAGGGTGCGGTGTCGGGTCGCGAGCTCTTTGCGCAGGCTGCGGATGCTTTCTGTGTCTATCAGGCGCGCTGTGAGCCTGCGGGTGGCTTGGACGTCGGACAATACGCACTCTTCTCTTTCGCCGTCTGCAGCGGGGCCCATTGAGCGCGTCTCTTTGCCCCCTTGAAGCCCTCTGTGGTCTTTCCGAAGTGTCGCGCAGGCCGCCGCTCGGAGTTTCCGGCTGTGCCGCGCAGTCTTCTGCCGTCCGTCGGCGGTATGCGCTGCCGCGCCGATTCGGGGGATCCTAACGGGCGCGGGCGATGGCGTACGCTGCTGTACACCGGCGTGCCGTTCGCCAGATGCCGAAATCTGCGGCCGACTTCACGGGCGCCGTGCCTGAGGGCGGGCGCACTGGGCAACTCAACCGCGGAACGAGCGAGGCCCGAGCCGACGCGCGCAGCGAAGACGCTACCAGGCGCGGTTCGCAGGAGGGCGAAATCTGTTGCACAAGTCGGAGGCGTGTGTGCGGGACTCTAGAGGCAGGCACGAAGGTAAGCGGCCGAACGCGCTGCGAGGGTCCGTGCTTACGTGTTCCAGTGCGCTAGAGCAGCCGCGATGCGCATCGTCGGGCGTCGAGCCGCGCAACCAAAGGCGTGGCTCGGGTGTGAGCCGCGGCGCAGAGGGCGCGGTCGGCGCTCGGTTCACTGGATGACGAAACATGCGGACAGCGCGCGAGACTCTGCGTACGCAAGAAGCGGGGTCGCGCAGCTCCAGCCTTGCGAGCGGCCGTCTGTGGCTCTTCGTCGTTGAGCGTCGCTGACAGCATCTAGTCGGCTATCCCGTCCCGAATGCATGCGTCTAGGCAACTCACTACGAGCGCATGCGCCATGGCGCACGACAGCGCGCACGGGAGGGTGCAGAACGTTGCGTGAAACGCTAGCGTGGGCTAGCGTGGGCTAGCGTGAACGCGCGTGGCACGGGCGCTTACGACGCTAACTTCGAGCGTGCTCGCGGTGCCTCACGTCATGCTCTGTAGAGGCCCACCTATGTCTCAGGGCTTATGGTAAGGTGTTGAGTACCTTTTGACATATAAGGGCGCTGCCCTGCATATGAGGTTGGCATCCAGGACCTTAAGGAGATCTTCCCGAGTCGGGCCTTCGTCGTGAAGCGTGTATCGAGCCTATCTACAGGCAATCGCTGGCTGTACATGACGTTCGTATGGCTGTCCCATTTCGGTGCGGTGCTACACATTGATACTCCGTGCCTCGCGCTGCAAGTTGTGGCGCTTTGCGCATTCGACCGCTCATCTCTTCGACATTCATACATAGATTGGCAGGTAATATGAACACCCATTGGCCCAGATGAACTACTTATAATTTGAAGCAAATAATGCGCCGATAGTGCGCCTCACGGACGTTTGCACCGTTGAGGCTTGATTGAGGTGCACCACGCGGCCCAGCGCACGCCATCGTCCTGCCGCCAAGTGATCAGACTCGACCACATTTCAGAGAAGATCGTATGGCGGTGTGTAACGAATTGCAGTCACGCACAAATGAAAATATTCCGTAACAATAACGCATGCGTTGATGCAGCCACGCGCTACCGCATAATGACTGAGTCTTCGCAACTATGCACGCTAGCTGCGGAGGGCAGCAAGACTAAGGCAGTGCCCGAGAGCGCGGACGCCCTTTCGCGTCTGCATCAAAGCATGCACACAAACCAAACTACGGTATAGATATACTCCACGCAGGCAGTCGATTGACCCGGGGCTAGCTGACTGGTGCCCATGTTCTTTGGACCAGGGTGGCCTGCACCTTTGTGGTTCCTGCTAGATGCTGCTCATTCTACTTCGGCCCATCTTTTCGCCCTTTCTGCGCAATCCACGCCAAGTCACACCGGCTCACGTTCAGGCACATGTCTTAACGTGAACTAGCGTGGGCAAACGTGAGTGAACATGGGATGGTAGCGTGAGCGAACGTAAGCTCGTGTGGGCTCACTTGGGCTCGCGTGATCTAGCGTGGGCTCGCGTGGGCTCGCGTATGCTGGCCGGTGCTCGCGGTGGTTACTATAATACCGAGGTGAGTAGTACTAGATCACACAGTGGCCATGAACGTGAATATATGACATCGGTTATAGGACTCAGACGAGGGGCACCAAGCTTACCACCGGCTGCGCATTATGCCGCGCAAGGCTTAAAGCTGGCGTTGCTTGACACGGATCGATTCCAGTCTTTGAACCGCGTGGCAGAAGCCGAGCATGAGCCTTAGGCCCAGTGCCAAACGCGAACGCCAATCCGGACTATATCTCGCAGAACCGGTCCAGCAGGTCCCGTTCTAGGTCGTCAACTCGTTCGAACACGAACCGTAGCAGAGATATGTGCATAGTTCCCCAAACGATTATATTCCCAAACTGAGCTCTGCGCTGCATACGGTAAAGGGTTCCCGGGGTCTTGCGAAGGGAATACTGACACTGTACGAGCATACGTGGATTCGACAAAGCCCGAGAGCATGTGTAGCAAGGGTCATGAATCGGAACAACAGTTAGAGATCTGTTACACACATTGCCGTCTAAACTGCGTCCAATTCGACCTTCTTGTTCGACCACTCCGCCGTTACAGCAGCAGGGGCATCGGAAGGACGCTTGGGGTGGCGTCTTGGAAGAACCTTCTTCGCCATCGTCTTCACGCCAACCTCTGCTCCATACCTGACGTACAGTGGGACTTCTGTCAGCCCAGCTGCCGGAGAGAGAGACCAAGCATACGGTGTATGACTGTTGTCTGTCCAGACAAATGCTGACAGTTCGCTACCATCGAGCTCGCATGGCTTTTCAGGCGTGCTGCGGTCAATTATCGACCGCGCTGGATGAAGTGGGCGTACAGGCTGATCGTGTAAATAGGTAAAGCGGTAGCTTCCGGTCGAATCAGCCCAGCCCAATTGAGCCGCGACCGCCTGCTCGGCCATTGTAAAGCGACGGGTGATGTGATGTGTTGGAGCGAACTCAGACTCGTCTTCGTCCTCTGACTTCTATTCTTCGCCGTTGTCTGATGCCACCACCGCCGCTGCCTTTGCGTCTTGGACTTTCTGCCACGCCTCCCGTTACCCCTCGACTTGGCGTACGGCCCGATCCAGCAGATTAAAGATCTGATCGTCATCCTTCAGTTCCCGCCCGGAGTGCCGACAAAGAAATGACCAGCCGGAGGAGCGTAGGCCATGGTACGTCTAAAGAACGTTACGGACCCGTGGAAGGTGTACGCTCGAGTCATAGTAAGCCGCTTTCGCCCGCATGAGGATGTCGGCGACTCCACGACTATTCGCGAGCAGGCATACCACTCGAGTCTGCATCCATTCGCATGTGCATAGCAGCTCACCATGGGTCATAATCACAAAACACCGCTAAACGCTGCACAACGAGATCACTCACAACACCACTTGATTGTATCTGTGTGTCACCATTCGCCACTGCGCATACGGGCACTAACGTTCATACACCACGAGCATCTACGCAACACTCACGCGAAGTCACTTTCACGAGCGTGACCTGACTTTAGCTAGCGTGAACTCGCGTCTGCTAGCGTGAACTTGCGCACGCTAGCGTCACGCGAGCCCACGCTAGCTTTGGCGGGGCCACGCTAGCCCACGCTAGCCCACGCTAGAGCCCCACGCTAAAATCCTTACCGTCCGCGCACGGGCATGGCGCGCCGTCGCTCCCTCGCACGGCCTTGCACGGGGGAAAGCCGTCAGAACCTCGAAATGGGTGTTGTACGCACCTTTGAGTATAGCTCGGGGGCCCTTGCTCGTGCTGCCACTCGTTCCGCGCGGACTACTAGCCCATGGGTTCCCGAGCGTCCAGGAGCCCGTGCACTGCGCCGAATCAATCGGCGAAACGCTGAGCTGCGTGCGCTGACGGTGTCGAGGTCGGTGGCGAGATCGGTGGCGAGGGCGGGACGCCGACTGTGCGCAATATTTAGTGTCGATGCTGTGGCTGCTGAGGGAGGCAGCTGGCGTCGGGACCATCGAGACCTTGCTTGGGACGTCCCAAAGCGGACGTCCGTCGATCACTCCCCTTTCGGCCGTCCGCTTTGGGACGTCGCTCGAGCTGAGTCAGCTGACCCAGATTACCCGTTATGGTAGCCGCGGCGGATCACGTACAGGCTGGAGTGAAACGGAGCGCAGCAGAGTGGACTCCTTTCGGAGTGTTCCAATGCCCGGTCGTTCTCGATCTTACCGAGCATAGATTTGAATAGAAATTCAACGGTTATCCTTGGGCATTGATATTGATTGCTTAGTTAAAGATCTCACTGACCGTGTGGAAGGTTTACATAACTGCTGTGCGCTTGAAGGTACAAATAAGGAAAGTAAGCGTTAACGGTTCTCGGAAGTGACCGGGTCGCTTTGACTGTAGCAGCCGTCAAGCTTGCAGAACAATGCTCGACAAGTCGACTCAATTTCAGCTCATGACACCTGCCAGTAAGCGGAACATGCGTACAATAGTGTCATCTGGCTTCTGTACTAAATCAGACCAGAATGGTCAGGCAATGTGCCCTCCGCAAATACGCTGCAACCACAGCAAATGGCGCACACGACGATTCCAATATTGCAGCCTAGGATGGCACTTGACATGCCTGAGCAAAATGAGGCCATAGAAGCTTCTCAAGGCTCAGGCCATAGGACGGGTCGATATGGCCAAATGCAAATGAATGCGTACGTCACGTCAATACTATGAATTTGCTGTACCACATCGCTTAGCACTTGCAGTATCTCGCGCAATTCCAAGGAGCGGGAATTCACGGAGTGGAACATTCACCATCCAATCAAAATGACGTCAGTCTCTCCAGGGCACAGTATATGCTCTCGTGAAGCATCCTCGACTGACAACAGTAGCATGGTAAGGAGATCACCAACGGCACAAACGACCCTCATCCGTGGTTGAACCTATGTGTATTGTATAACTAATAAAATTACATAGGACAATGCGGGGAATGATACGCATGGCACTGAAAGCGCTGTGTTTGTTGGACAATTCGCGACAGCAATCGAAGTAAGCATCAAATCTGTGAAAATTGTGATGCTGAAGTGTCTTACGCTGCCGATGCACCTGACCTCAGGTTTCTCGTAGGAAGCCTGGTCGTAAAACCGACAGTCGGCCGCCGTGGGAAAGGCCGAGCCGACAGGCAGAGTACCGGCTATATGGAACGAGATACAGCTTCGATCAGGTAGGCTATCCCCGCCTTGTATACGCCTTTATACGGGAAAGTTTTGACATTGGCTGTTAGCCACACGACTCTGCTTGCGATAGATGCAGATCAAGAGGGTGGGTCTGCAGAATCGATCCAATGAACATCAAGTCCTACTGCCTAAACTGCAAACTAGACAAAGTGAAATGCATAGGAACAACTAGGATGCATGGCATAAACAATGACACGCACAACGTGCTCTCCGCAGATGGGTCTATACACGACATTGTTCGGAGTTTGACACATTTGCGTTTTGTCGTGACAAGTTTGTTTGGTCATCCAGGACAGGGATGCACACACAATGTCAACAGTCCACTCGATCAGGTGAGTGCTCCCATCTACAAGCATCACGACGTCACGTTACTCAGTGTGCTTAGACATCGAAGTGGCGAAGTGCAGAGCTTTCACCTACGTTCTGCAACGCTGCATATCCTTCCTCAAGGACTTGCGTGGATATGGAGCAAAATTTTGGCCTCGAATCTCATCTCGCCACTGACGTACATACGTCAAGACCATCCAGCAGCGTAGGTTTCTGCAAGCTCATCATCACAACATAGTTACTTATCGATTGCTCACGCATCTGTAAGAAGCGCGCACGATACCAAGGTAATCTGCTTTCGACTGTAATAATGATTGTATTCATAACTTTCACTCAGAACCACAAATTGCGGATGTTTACCGGGTGCAAGACCCATGCGCCGAGACTGGCCATATTGAATACAGGAGTACTACTGGAACACTGTCCCAAGCCGGCTAGTCCTCGCATACCAATGGTGGAGATTCACAGCTCATGGATCCTACAGAGGCCATGGGCGTTCAATGTACTCAGCGCATAGAGGATGCGTGCAAACAACTGGCAGGCGCCGTGGAAGTCGCGTGCAAAAAAATCACGGTTGCTGTAGAAGCTGCATGCAACACAGTGACAGTTGCCGTGGCAGGTGGAATGCATACTCTGGAGAAAGACGGGGCATCATAGATCGCCACAGAACACGTGGCTGGTCATATGTCGCAACCTCTCACACTCTCCCCCTTCTCCTCTCTTTCCCTCTTTTTGACACCGTGTTTTCTCGTGGGAGCAGGTCCCGATGGTAAACGTAGCACAACTGGATATTACAGGCATGATAGCACATATCGATCAGGCGCAACAGCAACAGTGCAAGAGACTGTTTCGCTGCGTTCTACGGCTGTTGAATTATCGCGATTGATTTTCTCGCAGTCTACGCGACCTCTCCGGCTTACCTGGTGGCAGATGCCGCCTGAGGTGGCGCTATAGAAGCCAGCGTTTGCGCCCTGGGGCTCTGCAGAAGGCCGGGCAGAGATTGTAATTGATTCAAGGCGGGAGAAAGCGACAGGGCGAGGCATATATGAAGGATTAAGGGAGGGAGGGTGGGGTAAGAGCTTGAGCATGGATAAAGAAACATCTGTCACTGTCAGGTAGTTTATGTAAGAGCATGAGTTATGCGAGTTCTGTCGAACTGAGATTTGGTTTACCCAAGTCGAATCAAAGGTGCAATAGTGCGATGGCTCAGACGCGAAGCGCCCTAGTGTCATCGTCCCTTTGAGGTCCCTTCCTCGCCACGCTTGAAGTTCCGCCACCAGCTCGATTCGCCCGATCCGATGGCTCCCCCATTTGGCCTCCGGTTGGCCGGGCGATCAATGCTTCGCCGCTGGGTCCTCCGGGACCAAAGGACTCGCCAGATCCCTTCGTACACACCACCACTGTCGCCACTATGCGCGAGCGCACGCCAGGCATCCTCGCCACCGCTCCCAGCCCTCGCCACCCGCCCCGTGCTATACTGCAAGATCAAGACCATGCGAGGACGGCGCTGCCCTAGGCCACATCAGAGCGGCGCGTGTACTAGCGGTGAGCGCGGCGCGTCCATGGCGGCCCGCTGTCGGCCGCCCTGGCGCGTCGAGCGCGTCGGTACACAAAGTTATGCCCGCAATTCGCCAAGAGCCCCCTCCTCGACCCTCCTCAGCTCGCGAGGGCGCACTTTTGGGGCGACCACCCGGCTACTGAGTGGCCGCGGTCGCACGCGCGCCGTTGTGGCCTTGGCGGCTGCCGGCAGCTCTCCAAACATCTAGTCTCCCTCTTCCGCCTTGTGCGCGTCGGTAGCCCGCTTTATGGGCTTAGCTACACCACTGGAGAGCTGCCAGAAGTGCGGTGGACGCCCTGAGGGGATATGTACTTGTGGCAAGAAGGCCTCCCGTAGCAACATGTGTGCCCGGCATAGTGTAGATCGTTGATTTACATCAATAAATCGCTCAAAAATTGCTGAGACCCATTCGTTTCAAGATTTTTCATACATTTTGCAATCTATACCGTGCTATACAACAGTAGTAGTATCGGTACTTAGTGCCCTACAGGGGACGTGACTTCCCACCGTGGGCAGGCCTTTGGCACCCTTTGTCCGGCCGGCCTTGCCATCAAATTCCGCAGCTTTCAACCAAAGCGATGATCGGTTTGGTGGCGAAAGACAGCCAACTCCTGCCCGCCTGCATCGCGAACGCGTCTGGCACTTTTATTTTGTCCATATCCTCTCCATGTCACGCGTCATCCAGGCCCTCATCCGGTCATCTCGTTCGCGTACCTTGTGTCACGGTCACAGGGGCATCCGGTTTGGTCTTAGAAGTACAGTATTCTTGTTTCACAAGGAACAAAACGTCTCCACGAGCTAGTGTCTAGGTAGATGTGTATTCATCGAAACTTCTGAGGTAATTATTCATCAGGAAACATGCCCGTTCCATAGCGTGAGCTGCATCGCATTGTACCGATTGCATCGCGCCTACTCTGTCCCATATCTTCCCGTATTAACATCAGAGAAGCCTCTGGAACAAGCACATTATCGATGAATTGTAATGGTGTGATAGGAAATGTGGAACGGGTTGAAATCTTCTTCACTGGCAAAATATGCATTATGGTCTGGGTGATGACTTTGGTCCCAATCTCTCCATAGCTGCGGATCATAGTCAGCTGGTATGCGTGGTTTGTTTGAAGCATGACACATACTATCCTGGCTGTATCTTGTCAAAGCTAGCCAGCTGGCCGCGCATTGTCGAAACATTTCCAGATCCTTTGAGATGTACACCTTTCAGAACTTGACGCCAGAACACGTTTCCTTTGCGTGGTCTTGTAGGGAGCAAGACATCGTCGTCGAAAACATCAGCAGCTAAGTCCAACGTCAGGCTGTCTAAAATTGTAGGATTGAGGGGATCCTCGTCGATATCGAGAATGATGGCATCCAAATGTTGTTTGAGGCTGCTAACCCGTCTACGGACCAAGTCCCAATCGATCGTAGACGGCCAGCCTTTGCGCCGAGCATGAGGAACCTGCAAGGCCTCGAATGCATGTCTATTGCATACATTTGTGAAGACCTCCGGTTTCGAGGTTAAACCCAAGGCATTGGAAGGCCGCGGATCCGGGCTGGACATTTTCTTGGCGTATCGAATAAGTTTCTGCAGATATGGCGACGGATGGTGGGGGAGCGCCAGGTCGCACCAAGGGCAAAGGGATTGACTTTGATTTTCTGCAGCCATGAAAGGTGTCAGCGATAGAACAGGGGACACAATACAGCTGCCGCACCTTCTTCCCCTTCTCTTGAATCTTCAGAGTCTGATCGGGACAGTTCTATGAACCTGTGTGGAGTTAGATACCAGATATTCAGAACTTTGTTTGAAGCTGTACCATTCGTGACCAGTCTTTGGTTTGGAGCGTTTGTTGATTCTTGCGTTTAGTCTCCCTGCCAGGCGGAACATACAGAGAGTGTTCATTTCGTGACCCGGATCTTCAAAACAGCCGGCAATCACCTCCAGAGGCGCGTTCGATACTGGACTCCGCACGCGAGGTTGTTATATCTTCAAATGGGTGGGTTGCACTGTCTGTTGCCGCCGGCCTCGTTGCGGCTGGAGTCTCCGCACCAGGAGTCTGCAACGGATAGCATCCTGAAAAGGTGTAGGCTGACTGGTCGAATGCGGGCATACCTGAACTCCTGAGCAAACACAGTCACCTTGAGTGCCATCTGAACACAGATGGGAGTTGGTCTCGATACGGACAGACACTTCGTTAGCCGTCGTGCGATGTTGAGCGATTTTGGAGCTGCTACGCCAGGACACTGTTCCTGCGGCATTTCAGTAAAGTATTGCATCCGCAAATCCTCCAGCGTAAGCAACGTACTGTGCGAATAGCGTGCTTTCCGAAGGGACGCTCTCAATATGAGCTCCTGTTTATATTTTTCCATGGTGGCAATGGAAGACGTTTCGATGTTCGAGCCAAGTCGCAAACAGTGTCATGCCAATCCTGAACCACGCATTGATAGACGCCAATCGGGAATCCCGGAGCGCTCTGGCACGTCCGGATTTTGCCGGACAGAGGGTCCGAAGATCGCAGAAAGTCATCTGCTGAACACGAGGCTCCGAGTCTAACCGCTGAGCGCTGAGCCCTTCATGAGCCCTCGAGCGCAGGATATTTCTGTGAGCCCTGGGACGTTCGCCCGGTCTGCGGCTTGAGCTCTCTGTGAGCCTACCGGACGGCGGCAATGTTCGGAGAGGGCTAACGGCGGAAGAGGGAGCCACGTAGGCGCCGGTACACTTTCCTCAGCCTCGCATGTCGTCTACGTTCATCCCAAGTTCACCCAGAGCCGTGTCTAACGTGTCTGCCGTTTGATACTCAATTGGAAGCTACAGTAGTGGCTGTCATACTTATGCCAGGATTAACTCACAATTGAATTAAGTAGTGTCGTGCAGTCAGTATGTGGGATGTGGGCCTGATTACATATTCGAACTGTAGTTTCTCTGTGAATAAGTATATAGTACCCTAGGAGCCCTTGTGACAGTGCCAGTCTGTATTGAGCCCAACAAGTTCGATCTCTGAGTGAAGATTTGCAGACTACTCCACAGCAACTCAGGGATGAGTTAGCCAGTGTTGTACAAGCCGATGGCGACGTCAACTCTGAGCGGCGGGGGCGCATCGGGCGGAAGACGGTGCGCCCACATGGCTCGACCAGTCGGATGCTAGGCATCCGAACACGGCCACCGCACGAGGGCCCACAAGGAGCTCACGACGTAGGCGTGGCGAGCGTCAGAGGGCTCACAGAAGTATCTGGCGCTCGAGGGCTCATGAAGGGCTTAGAGCAAGCTGTTCCTGTACCAGCGATATAAAATGAAGGCAGCCCTTGTCCCGCTGGTCTCTTCGTTCTTACGTTTTGATGTCTGAACATCCCAGTACTGCTGAGACGAGTAAAGGTGCAAGCAGGCGCTGGTTGGCGGGTGAGGTAGTTCCGCGTGCGAAGGCTCGAAGCCGCCATCATTGCAGATGTAGATGCCCCCTTTCAAGGTTGTTGTCGGCATTTGCGGCTCTACGGCGTGGGACAATTCGCAGGCGAGCTATCGTCAAAAAAAGTGGGGTGCATAACTCGGGTGAGGATTGAAAAGACTTTGCGAGCTTGGCTGGGACCGTTGACCGTAGTGCAAGGTCGGACGCCATGCGTGCACACAATTGTCACAGGTTTGACACGGTGGGGGTGGCGCAGAATTCCGGTGTTTGGCTTACAATGTTGTTACACCTCTTACTAGGAGATTTCATGGCCCTTCGCAGTGGGTATAAACGCATTCCATCGATCAGCTGGATGGCTCTAGGCTGATGTACAGCCGTTTGCAATGGACTCGGCAGCAGCCTCAAATCGCGGAGAGGCCGCGATTGATTGCTTTCCAAAGTATACTATAGTATCATGATGGGCCTGACCAAGTAGGGCAGAGGTGTGACGCGGGACTCGTAGAGGGTACTATAGAAAGGGGCCAGAGCTGCGCTGCGATCGCGACAAGGTAAAAAAAAGGGGCTAAAGCGCGTGAGTAAAAGGACTTTCCATGTCATTCCGAGACAGATTCAACCCCCCTCCCCAGGCGATATTGTGCGCACACAGCAGAGTGGTCGTGTGACCGTGACCATATAGGGCCAAAGCGGCCAAGTTGTTAGGGAGGGACACGGGACAAGCCGACCAGGTGGCGTAACTACAGCATCATGGATACGTTAGTCGTATTGAACAGTGATTACCAGTTTCCTGGTTAGACTCTCGTAGTTGGCTTGCGCGATATTTCAGGTGTGAGGTTGCTCTCCGCAGTTCTTCGGTGGGTTTTCCTGCGGTCAGCTGAACTAAGTGGGCTTTTTTGACATATCAAATGAATCAAACTATAGCATTAGCAGGCGCAGGCGATGCTACATTGTCGGAAATCCGGCCAGCTACGATTACATGATCGAGACCTCGTCTGCGCGAAAGGCGCCCATGCCTCCGCGGTTCATTGATGTCATGCACAAGAACACGGCCTGCTGGATTCTAGTCGACTGATTCTTCAGACAGATATGTGGTTCCTCGCAAGGGATTTACGGGGCACGGCGGGGAGAATTCTGGCTGCGAATTCTCGTGCAAAATCGGCTCGGGAAACCGCTTGTGTCGTCGGCTGCGTGCCAGAGCTGAAACCGGGTCCGTGCGCTCTATATACTCCGCCGCGCGAATATTTGGCTCCTCTAGCTGAGACCACAAAGAATGGACTGTAAAATGCCTGCAGGCCCGTCGCAAACGCTCAAACTCGGAGTCAGATTCGCGCCATGCGGAGCATTTGCGCGCTGCGGTTCTGAGCGGAATTGCACGCGTTTTGATGCTCGAGGAATGCCGAAATCGTTCTCGAGTCTGAAGCGGCAGCTAGGCGTTGGAAACACGACTAACGACCAACACAGGGAAGCCACAACAGCCGTGAGTCAACGTCGACTGTCGGCTACCGTCACCTGGCGAAGCTGATTTCCTGGGCAGAGCTCTGGAAGCCCGAGACCGTGCAAGCCCAGCACAGAAAAAGTACAACGCCGCTACTCGCGAGATTGGTATAAACGACAACAAGCTAAGAGGAGGTTACGACGCAGGTGCTATTACTAAGCTAAGTCCATGTTGTGCTGTTAAGTTAAGAGTGCACAAGAGCTACAGGATAGCAGGAAAATACTAAGAACGGGAAAGTGTCATTTGGGCGAGTGGAGTTTCGTCGTGCATATAACTCCGCTCTCGAGCTCCGAACTGACTCCAGGCTGGGAGCTGAAAACCATTCAATAGGAAGAGGGGGAGGAGGGCATCGACGCGTCGCCAGCGCCAGCAGAACAAAAATGACTTGTCTATCCGTCCACCCTGTAGCGCGATGACCTCCGGAGGCATCCCAAGAAGGAACACTTATGATCCAGGTGGATGGAGGTTGTTCTTAAACGTAGGATCGATGTCTAGGTAACACGCTTGCGGGCAGCTAGCGGCCTATGAGTGCGGGCGCGATTAGCGACTGCGGAGACCGGCGAAACTTGCTCATGCGACTATGAACTGTTGCGTGAGTATGGGCTCCAACGCGTAGATACACACGGGCTACCACTCTAGTGCCATACATACACGCGAGCGAATGCTCCAACGCGCGAACGCATACGTGAGCAACTGCTCCAACTCCAGGCCTACGTGCGAGCGATTACTCCAGTGCACCATACACGCGCGAGCAGACCGCTTCATTGACGTAAAAGGGAGATTCACCAGCGGAATCGGTGTTCCATACCGGAGGCGTGATTTGCTGGTGTAAGTCGGGACTGGGACGTTGGCAGAAGGGAAACCGTGTCGTACCTCGGTCAGGAGATCAGCATGCTGCTCAAGAGCGTCGTATTGTGCAAGAGGGACTTCGAGGGCGTCTACGTCGTACGGTGTTAAAGTGCGGTTGCGCTCAGAGGCACCACTTACTTGAGGCG
The DNA here is from genome assembly GCA_019973155.2 of Phanerochaete sordida. NCBI lineage: Eukaryota > Fungi > Basidiomycota > Agaricomycetes > Polyporales > Phanerochaetaceae > Phanerochaete > Phanerochaete sordida. The sequence goes on along the minus strand of BPQB01000162.1, from coordinate 2,767 downwards.
AAATGATCGGCGGAACCGCAGAACGCTCAGACGGTCGAGGGTCCGCCGCTGCACTGTTCGCTCGGGCAGCAACTGGCGGGGGTGGCGGAGACGAGGTTCTACCAGAGGCAGACGGGCCTGAGGCCATTGGCTGTGACGAGCCTCTTGTTACTCCAGATGACGTATACGGATTTTCCATTGTGGAGCCGTGCGCGGCTGCACGTCTTGGGGGCATGGTCGACTTTGTCGCAGCGAGGGCAGAGATGCGGCTGCTGATCACTGCAAATTGACTGGTCATCGGAGCCTTCGACACCGGAAGGACCATCTTCGCAGCGAGATGCCTGCAGGCGGAGATCTGCCGGTACGGGTACAATGAAGTTTTGCGGGAGCACTGCAGACAAGCCAGAATCTCCTAGCGCGGGAGATCTTCCTTACCAGCAACCCGAATGGTAAAATATCCAGGTCATTTCCGGCGACATTTCTGGAGCGCTGAAAGGTAACAATTCCCGAGAATTTTCTCGGTATCTCCTATAGTTGGAAAGCCTCTGTATGCGAAGCCGGGAAACAGCCAGGTAACTGTCTGAAAAGAAAATATCCCAGCACACCCGGAATTATCATGAAATTTGTACTTTTCCTGACCAGTTTGGGTACATTCCTGGGTGCCGGAAACATCATATCGGTAGCGCGGAAATATCGTGTAGCCCGGGACAGGAAATTCTCTAATGAGATCACGTTTGATGCCTCGTGAAAGTCTTGAGGTCCCGAAGTGATCTGGAAAGGTGATACTTCAACCAAATTTCCAGAGGGTCTCACTTTCACGGGGCGGAAAACTTGATCATATCGGAGAGTTTCCCGCTCTGGATACACAATGTTTGCGTGCGGTCGATATGATACCTTTTTGGCACACGGAATTGCACCCTGAACAGGGCTGCAAAAGTATGAAATTCATCACAATTTCCTGTATGCTACAATGTTTCCTTTCCAGACTGTTTCCTGGCCATTGCGTGGACATTTCCTGGCCTCAAATACAAAGACTTTCCAATGACAGGAGATGCAGGCGAAATTCTCGGGAATCGTTACCCTTCAGCGCTCCAGAAATGTTGTCGGAAGTAGCCTGGATATTTTACCATTCGGGTCGCCAGTCAGGAAGATCTCCCGCGCTAGGAAGTTCTGGTTTGTCCACAGTGGAACGCCAAAAGCGAGAAGGTCTCCAAACGAGCTGAATGTCATGGTGTGCGCCGCAAGCATGGTCACAAGGTGCTAGGTCCTTCGGTACACTAATCCTGTGGGTTTCAATGCCGCGAATCCGGCCGTCTGCTGACGATGTGAGTTTTCCTGCGCGCAGAATAGCCTTTTTCGCATAGCTACCATCATTACACACGTCCTGTAGCCTTATTCTACGTTTATGAACGGCCTGAATTGTCTGAATCTGCGTTCGTCGGCGCCCATGCGACCGACGTCCCTGCCGTTCATCAAGCGCCCAAACACCGTGCCGTGTGCTTTCCCGCCGGTTTAGCATCCACGAAGGCCACCAGCTGTCTTGCCGCGTATAACGTGATCCAATCTGTGCAATCCATGGGCGCTGCGGCTCCCCGGCGCAAATAGAGCTGTCTCTGAGACGGACCAGGCCTGTAGTACTTGTAAAGTCCTCGTACCGAGCGTACAGCGGCTTGATGGTCCCATTAGACCACTTAGAGAGTAACTTTGTGCGTGCTAGCATATATTGAGCAACAAGAGCCGAAAAGGTGTCTAGACCACATCCCCCGAATCAGTTGCGACGCTTCGTCTGTCGTATGAAGCTTGCGGGAACGACAAGAGCGACAAGGTTTCTAACCGAGCTGAATGTCTTGGTGTGCGCCGCAAGCATGGTCACAAGGTGCTAGGTCCTTCGGTACACTAATCCTGTGGGTTTCAATGCCGCGAATCCGGCCGTCTGCTGACGATGTGAGTTTTCCTGCGCGCAGAATAGCCTTTTTCGCATAGCTACCATCATTACACACGTCCTGTAGCCTTATTCTACGTTTATGAACGGCCTGAATTGTCTGAATCTGCGTTCGTCGGCGCCCATGCGACCGACGTCCCTGCCGTTCATCAAGCGCCCAAACACCGTGCCGTGTGCTTTCCCGCCGGTTTAGCATCCACGAAGGCCACCAGCTGTCTTGCCGCGTATAACGTGATGCAATCTGTGCAATCCATGGGCGCTGCGGCTCCCCGGCGCAAATAGAGCTGTCTCTGAGACGGACCAGGCCTGTAGTACTTGTAAAGTCCTCGTACCGAGCGTACAGTGGCTCGGTGGTTCCATTAGACCACTTGAAGAGCAAAGTTGTGCGTGCTAGCATATATTTCTCAGGTTCTTGTGTACACGCACAAGCGCTTTAAGCACGAGGAATGGGCTGAGCGCGCTGGTGAAGCCCACCGTTAGGGACAGTAGCCATTCGCATCAGATATCCCAAAGCCCCCAGACCTATGCTACGGATCGTATCGTATGCGCATGGATTTTGACGGCACTCTGTGCCTCTAGCAATAACGTCTGCGACACGTCTTTCTCCAACGACGCTGTGAGTACATATATGGCCTTCACTCTATAGTTCTCTGAACACATGTTCTGTCGCGAGCCACATGCGCTTGAGGCGATTCTGTACCTTGATCCAGACCCATTGCCCTCGCTTCTTACGGCCAGCATGTGGAATGCATATCGATACACCTGCAAGTTGGCGGGATATTGCCGCTGTCAGCGCGTCGGCGAAGGGGACGTTTGGCGCCTATTGCGCAGAGGAGACTGCGATCG
>BPQB01000161.1:0-31095 GCA_019973155.2 Phanerochaete sordida | reverse complement strand
CGGGGCTGGCAGTGGCGATCACGTGTGTTTGTTTAACAGGAATAAACGGGCTCACCTGACCCTTGCCTCCAGCCCCGCCGGCCGCCGCCCGACGCATGCGAAAGGGGCCGCCGTCGGGCTGCGCCGTCTTCTCCCGTGGTCGTGGTCGCGCTGCCGCCCCGACGCGATTGCTGCACGCTCCGACGCGTCTGACCTTGGCGCTGCAGCGGCGCACAATCGAGCTTCCTCTCGCCGCGACCATGGCTGTTTCTTTGTACCCACGAGAAACTGAACTTGTATTTCTAGAAGCAAATTCCCGTCGTCGTTGTGTCTCATGTCAGACAGATGCAAGGCAACCGCACGCGGCGCGATATCACAAGGAGATATCCAAACTGGCATCAACCCTCCTGTCCGATGTGCGTCGAGTGTAGGCTCTGCGTAGATAGATGTAGAGGTTTACGAACCCTTACGCATCTGGGCTAGTGAGTTCTACTCTGCTTTGCTGCCCTCTGAGTATGCTCGCAGTGATCGCCAGCGAGCGCAGTGCAGCGTGAGGACCCGGGCCTCGTTTTCTCGCAGTGACGATGCCACCCAGCACTCCCTGCAACTAAGCTTTGCGGCAGCCTGCTGCCTCACACAATGCAGAGCAGCTCCTCAGCAGAAGCAGCGCACGGCCCAATCTTCCCTTCGCGAAATCATTGCGCTACAGATCGGACCAATAACAGACTGCGCACGTTTCAGCCACTCTCTGGGCCTGGTATATCAAGTGGGCGCATAAGGCTAGACGTAGCTGTATAGATCTGTGGATGCAGATTAGCATACCTTCGTATCAAACATTGAACACATACGCATGTGGGCCAGCACTCTATATGCGACCGTGCCAACCTGTGGGCGCATGTGCTGACGGTTCGAGTCAGTGCGCGCTACATATAAGACAGCAGTGCCAGAGATTTACCGGCGGCGTTGGCATGAACCTGTTGGCTGCGTGCGCGCTGCCGAAGCGTGTGGTAGACGGATGTTGCTGGAGGGACCGCCGCGCTGGGCACAAGCGGGGCGGCAGCGAACGTCTGTGCGCAGAGGCCTGGCGGTCTTGACCGCGCAAGATCGGTCCTGGTCCTGGTCCGAGGACGACGCCGAATACCGAGCCGCGGTCGTGGGCGAGCTCTTCGACCAGATCGCTTGTACACGCCTTGAACTGGCACAAAGGTCAGCCTCGCTTGACTAAAGCAACGATAAATTGTATGACTTGCCTGGAATTGGAACGCAATTGGAAACGTCGACAGGGATTGGCCAATCCCTGTCCCGGCACGTTCACGTCAAGGTTCGTGTAGAAGCGTTGTAGATTTGGGACGTTGGCGGAACGAGGACTCGACGCTCGTCTTCAGTACCAGGGGGCAGCAATCATCTGCTGCAAGAGCTTGCTGCGAGGGGTCCACGTAGGCGTTCGCCCTGCGCTTCTTCGAGCCCTCGGCGACGAGCGGCATCATCGTGGCCTTCGTCGTGACCTCCACCTCGGCGATGTCAGTGGTCCCGGCGAGGTGCACGCTCAGTTCGATGTGTATGTCGTCGGGTGTCGCCACCCTGCTTTCAGAGCAACCTCGTCGACGAAGGCAAAGTGGAAGGCCAGAAGCTGTCTATCTCTTGCGTGATGTCCTGCGCGACCTTGCGCGATGCCAAGAGCACTTCCATGCTCTTCACGTCGCATGCGCGAGGCATGTCCATGCCGTCCTGGCCCTGCTCGACGGCGTGGTGCGGCGTGGCGACTTCTGCGGGCTGCATGAGGCTGGAAAGCGCGTCGGGGGCTGTGTTCGAGGAGAGGAGCACGTCGAGCGTTGGCGTCCAGACGCGCGAGGAGGCCTAGGGACAGGCTACAGTAGGACTGTGGTCCGGCCTCCGTCTTGAAGCAGCACTTGAGCTGGGCAGTCACTTCAGCCTGCCCTGTAACCATAAGCCGTTGGTATAGGTAGAGAGCCGGATCGACGCACCGTACCTACACCCGTCAACTCCATGACCAGCTCCTTGGACGCCTTCACGGACAGAAAGCGCGTGCATGACGCCTGCGTCGTCCTGCGTGTCGCCCTGAGCACTGTCTCCTGTACGAGTATCGAGAGTCATACCGCGCGACCAGACGGGCCCTGAGCCAGGGTTGGGCGCGGGAGCCTGTCAGATCAGGGGAGCGTGTGCGTCCGAGGCTTCGCGGCGATCGTAAACGCTGAAAGGTGGGCAAGCTGGGCACGAGATGGCTTGGACCGCGCGAAGGGCTCGTCTACGGGTCCGGGCTGTACGTCCGTCAGTCTCGCTTATTGGGGGGCGGTGGCAGAAGGGCGACGTGGCCGAGTTGCGATGCGAGGAAAGCGAGCCTTGGGGAGAGACGCAGGCCACCAGCGAGGGCGTACAAGTGTCGGAGTGACCGGAACTCTGGGCAGCAGTAGTGCAGGAGGAGGCAGGAGCAAAGCGCGCAGCGAGGCGCGTCATTTCGAGACGCCACGAAGCGCGCGCTCATTGGGCACGCGAACCATTTGCAATCCCCGCACTTTGTCCCGCTACCTCCTCCAGCCGCCTCTGCGACCACTTGTCCGCCTGGCCGCCCGGACATCGATACACGCTCGCATCGTCGACCGAAGCATGTCCACTCCTTCAGTCTGCGCCATGTCAGATAGCGACCAGGTCATTCTACCTCCCAGAGCTTCCACCGCGCTCGCATAACCTGTGAGTCTTAGCCATCGCTAATCTCAATGCGATGCCCAAGGATACCACTCAGAGACGGCTTAGCGCGAGCAGAACTACAGCTGCACCGGACCTGCGCCCCTCCATGGGCTTCTCTGGAGAACAGGGACGCGCATTTGTCTCGCGTCCGCCATCTGCATACTCAAGTTCGCGACCACCTGCTACCGCTCGACCAGGTGAGGACGAGGAGGTTGGGCACCTGAAGCAGTGTATGTTCAGTGAGAAGAAGGTGTCGGCTTGACGCGATGGCAGCGGAACCAGCGGCAGCCCCAAACGTGGAACCCTAAGTGAGTGTACTCTCAATCCCGCGTGGACGTGTGAGCTAATGGGTGTATGCGCCTACTTTTCAGAGTACCAATCAATCTGAAGGATTCCTAAACTTCCTTACATCACGCTCGTCCAGTGCTGGGTAGAGCGAAGCGACCATGACCAATTCAAACAGTCAGCGGAAAAGGTGCGTTTCACTACCCTTCCTTACTGACACGTTCACGCTGACCTCTGTCATCTCCGAAGATCAGGTCCAAAATATCACTGAACTGCGTGAGCTCACAGACGCGAAGTGTTCTATGGAAGGAAAGCAGGGGACGAGGCTCACAGGACGGCCTACGCGATTCGGCGCGAGCCCGGCAGGGTATGGTACACGTACACCTTGAGTTCGACACCAAGAGCTTAAATTATTGCACTTGTACAGGACACGAACACGCTTTGCGGGAGAGACGAGGCGAGGGGTCGCGTTACGCTCCACTCACGCTTCCTTTTCCCAACTTCATATCCACTCGGCACAAAGACACTCGAAGAGGCGCAAGCACACTCGGCGATGAAGGGCCATATCGGGCTGACATGCCGACGAGGACTTGACGAGGACGGCCGGATGCGGAAACGCGCTACGCCACCGTCGACTGCAGGCTGCACAGCCCCGAATGGGATCACTTGGAAGGACTACTTCGCGGGCGCACGGGGAACCGCATGTCCAGTGGGAGGCAGCTGTACATGAAGATATTGTCCAGCGATGTCGGTGCGCTGTCTTTCGCTTCTTCGATATAGCTCGATATGAACTAACGGGGTTGCAAAGATCCACGCGAAGTATCTTCCTGGATGTAACATGAAATGCAATCAAGTCAACATCATGACGAGGTACGCGTCGCACCCATGGGTTCGCGAATGCTGAATTGACCTTTAGGCTTTGCCAGCACCACTGCCGACTGCGCTGTTCAGCGCTTGATCCTCACGAGGATTTCTTCATCTACCACGTCTGTACTTGATTCTGACAACCAATATTCTGCGTCCCATACCTCGCGCCCGTCATGGCCCATTTCTACTGTTTTATCACTCGGATAAGTACGGCCCGCGTGCTGGCAGGGGCATAGAACGACAGATGGTCGCGCGGTAAACATGAACTAAAACCTCCGGCATGCATCCTGCGTCCTCCCGATATCACACAAAAGCTGCGCGCGTCTGGGTCTGTATGATACGGGGACACTGGCGAGAAGCTGCGTAGAGCAGCAAGAGAACCTGTGACACTCTTGAGTCTTGGGTGCGTCTCAGTTTCTCGTGCACTTACGCGACGCTTACAGCGTACAGCAGGTACACCGTCACCTCAATTGTCTCATTCCGACTTGTACACGTTCTCCGAACGTCTCATGTTCGCCTACAAGCCCTTGCGCGCGAGAAAGATGCTTGCATATAAGGTGCGTCATATCATCACGGCACGATGGTGCACACCGTGACATAATGGAAAATGTTCTCCAGCCCTCGCCACATTGCATTATCCTGACAGCCTAGTGATTATGGACCGAGCTGTGGTGGTCGCTCGTCCTCGACGACCGAGGGAGTACAAGGACTCAGACGCAGGGACGCACCGTTTGGGGTATGTGAACGCATCTATGTCCAGTCCCTTGCTCACCTTCGTCTTCAGCTTTCCCCTTACCCGGACTCGCTGGCGAGGCGATGGGCCTAGCGTAAGGCGGAGCGGCGGACGGCTAAAATCTACAAAGTAACCCATGGACGTACCGAGAGAAGGCACCTCGCGACTCTTACATCCGCTCGGGGGCCGTGAGTAGCTCCTACATGTCGGCTTCGTGTTCTAATACTGACCAGATTTGCAGGCGGCGTACTAGCCGGAATGGGTACGTCATGGGGACCGGCGTATCGCACGTATGACTCTGCGGTCCTGACGAAGGTGCGTGGCGGAGCCACGGCCACACCTCCCTGACTCGCTAGTCTCATGGTAGAGCTACGGCCGCCTGTATGAGAAATCTGTGAGCAAGTACCTTCAGCGTTACGCTGCGCGCGCGGATCCATGGCCAAGTCTCGACGCCCAGTGGAGCAGCTGCGGGCAGGAAGCACACCGCGTAGGCGCCCACCTGCCACCCTTGGCGCAAGCTTCGGCGACGACTCTACGTTTGCAATCTGAAAGCGGTCGTCCACAGCACAATCTGTCCAGATCTGCGCGCAGGATTCACATGTGGGAGAGACTCCCACGTGTTCCTGCATGTTCGGATCCAACATGCTGGCATCTCGTCTTTCTCCTCAAACCCCCACGACCTGCGCTACCTCCTCCTCGCGAACATGGCGCCACCCCCCAAGACGTCCCTCACATGCGACAAAATAAACCTCCTGCTCTCCGCATCGCGCCGCGACCTGGCGACTGTAGGGTCCAAGACTCATCGGGCCTGCCAGCACTGCTTGAAGCCCGCCAGCGCAGAGGTCACTCTCTTCCGATGCACGGGATGCCACGGAGGCAAGCGTTACTGCGTATGTTGTCCGTCCTCCGCACTGCCGCCCACACTGACACATTGCTCAGAGCAAGGAGTGCCAGCGCGCTGATTGGCCTAACCACAAGCCCGCCTGCCAGGCCGAGCAGGCCATCGCTCCACTCTACGCCGCCGAACAAGCCGAAACTCTCAACGCATTCGCGGAGCGCAACTTCTCGTTTTTTACGAAGCTCGCGAACGAGATGCTCGACACCTCCAAAAACCCGCAGAACGCGAAGGACTATGCCCTCATAATCCGAGTCGAGCTGAAGAAGGAGGCGGAGGGCTCGGACCCGCGCTGGGTGGTGGTGCGCGCTGAGGTTACCGAGAAGAAGAGTCTTGGAGCCGAGGGTATTGGAGTTCATGGAGGGGGGCCCGATGCCGCCAGGTGACTCGAGCAGCCACACTTCTAGACCCCCCGTATGCGTGGCCATCCGTAGCATGATGCCTCCCGTGAAGGATACCAGTCCTTGGGTGTTCTTACGTAGCTTCGAGTACGCCCCGTCGAAGAAGTAGCAGCCTATCCTCACCGTCATGTATATTTCCGGCAACAACCATGGCTACATAATCCATTTGTTACACGTTGCCATCAATCCCGTACCGGCCGCGCAGCTACCTGAGACATCATGTAATCACAGCATGTACCGTAGCATGGAGGTCGAAGAACATGAGACATGGCGTAATGCGTAATCCGATGCGCATGCTTTTACCAGGGCTGGCTCGACGGGACTCGAAGTCTAGGCCTGCTTCGACATCGCATATATTGAGCGTACGAGCGTACGTGCATGAACTCGATAATTCGAGGTCTCCTGGAATACCGCGCTGGGGAAGAATACATTCGAGGTCCGGGAGTCATGTTCGTTCGGCGGATACATGTGTACATCTTGAACGCGTCGTTTCGCGCGTCGCGACCGAGTCAGGGACGTTAGGCTTCATCGCCAGGCCTCAACTTCAACGTCAAAGCCAGCCTCGAATGATGTATAGTACGAACACACCCGAGCTGCAGCTCTATGAGGTGATCTGTACGTTATTGAGTGAGTACATGGGCATATCGGCGGGATACGTCACAACGATACTGGACCTACTGTCTTTCTTGCAGCCGCAGATCCATCGTGATGAATTTTGAAAGCCTATCGCGACCGTGTCTATAGCATTATGAGGCGCGAGGAAGCATATAGCACGTTCGAGGTAAAAATCGGACGACATAATACAGACGATACCGAGCACGCACGTATTCCAACACCTCGCTGAAGGCACCAACTTGTTGCTAGTCCGGACGACTGGCTTCAATGAAGAACAAAGCCATCGATAAGCTATCAACCTCACACATATGAAACGTTGCACGGCCACCATGGCATCCATCTCCTCATTCATCTTCACGACTCCAACGCGCGATCCTATATCCTGTCCTCAGGCTTGCGTTCCGTCGCCATGTTCATCGCCGTCTCCAGGTGCCGCTACTGTTTGCAGGGTCGGCGTTGCTGTGTCCTGGGCCTCGCGCGAGTCGAGCGTCGTGGTCGAAGGACGCGTGTTCGTTGCGTTCGCGCGGGGCGCAAGGCAGGACGTCGACGCGCCCCATACCGCCAGAATCGCATATCCACTACCGCGCTAGCGCGACGATGGCGAATGGCAGAGTTGCGGCGGCGTTCAGTGTGTTCTCGAGGACGTGCCGGCCCAGGCGCGCAGGGGTGGAGTTACACTCCGTAGACTGGGCTTAACGTCCGATGTGCGACGACACGTGTATTCCACGCGCAAGCTGCCGGTAAGGGGGTAAAAGGTTCTGTGAGAACGCGACGATGGACGAGCGAAGAGACACACACCTTCAGGCCACACGCGTACCCGACCGACGTTGGACCGACGCGGGCGAAGGCGAGGCAGTCAGAGCGCTGCCGCGAAGCTCACGCCGAAAGTGGCTTCGTACATATCAGCCGTGTCAGCTCCCGTTCCCGTCGATACCCGCGACGAGGCTCGTCGTACATATCTATACCTGAGCTGGTCCCTGCAAAAATCGGATGTCCATGTTGGCTGGCGTGCTGAGAGTGACGGTGGGCGCTGCCTTGTCCTCGTCCGCGCGCCAATGTCTGCTAGACTGTTGGGTGAGTGCGTGGGTGGCGAGGCCAGTTCGCGGTGAGACGACGTCGTCGGTGCGCCAAAGGTATTCGAGGAAGAACGTGAGCGCGGGCGTGGTGCGTCGGACTCCAGAGAAGATCGCTGGAGTGAAAAGGAGGGAGTGGCGAGGGGGTGGAATCCGACGACAGCGCAGCTGCGCGGGAGCTGAGGCAGCTGGACGTCCACTGAAGTACTGGACATTTGTCGACGTGGCATATACCCAGAAAACGGAGGGCTGGTGTTTTGCAGCAAGCTGGTCTTCATAAATGAGGAGAAGCTATAGGGTGTTTGGATGAAAGTGTACATTGGAATGAGCTAGACAGTTTACATGGCTCGACGTCTGAGCTGGGTAACGAGGCGCACCTTGGAGCCAGCGATATCCTGCACATCCCAACGACCTTCTACACTCTCAAAGTCCCCAATCCCCTCCGCGTCTGCGCAAAAAAAAAGACGGGTTGAGACGAGAAGTGGTGTAGCAGAGTGTGCCCCGATGAACAGCGACACGCTTTGACGCTTCTCGCCTATGATATTTCGGCAACGTTCTCGCGAGAACGCGGCACAGCAGATGCGCCAGAGCTACATAGATGCACACGAGCTTGAGATTCGTCGCCCAAACTAGAGCATGTCAGGAGTACGGACCTAATTGGTCCAACACCGTCGACAGGTTCGAACTACCGCGACCTTCGTGCAGCGCTCTCTGCCGCCCTGACCAGCGACCAATCCGCACGCGGTCCAATCAATACTGGTCCAGACGCGCACTTGAGGAGCCAGGGTAGTAGTGTGTATGCGTCCCGAGGCGGCGATCCGACTGGCGAACCGCGCAAGTCCCGGGGCGTGCGTCGCAGTTCGTAACTGGTGTGTTTCAGGAGTTGTTTCGAGCGTTGTGCGCTGTGTGCCTGAGCCGTTATGTCCTTGTCGTTTCACGTCTGTTGGTTTTGCGTGGTTGACTCGGGGCCGCGTGTCCTGTACATCCCACGGCGACCTCTACCCAAATCGTAGCGACTGTCAGAGGCCTGAATGAGCACCCGTCCATGTATAGGGCAGTGCAATGTCACACATACCATTTACACCCTCTTCTACACTGTGCTGGTGGTGCTACGGTGGTGAGCGAGGCTGTTGGACGACGCCTGAGACATGGCGGGAACTGCGGGTTGTGCTGGACGCATCGTGGCAGCACGGGAGCGAAAGCTAAGGGCACAGCCGAAGGAAGCAGTCGATGTGTGCGACCATCAGAGGAGTACGGGGTGTGCAGCACGTCGCGATAAAGGCGATGATATTCGCAAGTCCTGGGGGCGTGTTCGAAGGGCGCGCGGGGCGCCGGAGCGGGCAACGTGCGCAGGCCAGCAAATTAGCGTCCCACGTGGATTTGGCAGATCGGAGTTAGCCACGCCACAACGCGATCCATCGGGCTCGCTCGGCGGCTCGGGCAAGCGCGCTTCTTTGCGCCTGGCCGACGTTTCCGCGACCTACACTGCGGGCAGGCCAGAATTTCCTAGCGCCGGAAATCTTCCCGAGCTGGCACCGGAATGATGTCATTTTTGTGCTGTATCCGGTGGGATTTCCATAGCACCGAAAGTATACCTTTTGGGCCCATTTCGAAGCAATTTCTTGTGCAAAGAAACCTTTCCTACCCCGGAGCCATGAAATGAACTCGAAATGAGCCCGAAATGGTGCTGAAAGGTAAGACTTCCGAGCACCCGAAATCATCATCAAAAGGCTTCATTTCCGTGCCGTATCACCCTATCGGAAAGGTAGAGTGTCAGCAGGGTTGAAATGATAACTGTCGCCACTCGCAAAATCCTCCCAAAACTTCCCGGAAAGGTATCATTTTGTGCGAAAATGAAACATTTCGCGACGCTAGAGAGGCATCGTTTCCGCATTCAAGGAAATCTGATGGAAATTGTGCCAGAATGTAACGTTTCCGGGGCATTTCAAGCGCCAGGAAAGCTGACTCATCATTTCAGGCGTGTTTCTGTACACCACAAAGGAGCGAGAAATAATGAGTTTCGGTGTCATTTCCTGAACACTGCAACACATCGTTTCAGGGCCATTTTCGAACGATTTCATGACCCTCGGAAAGGAATACATTCCATTTGAAGGAAATCCGCACGAAAGCTGCAAGAAAAGTGAAATTTCATCGGCATGAAAATGACACCGGATACAGCACAAAAATGTCACCATTCCGTTGACAGGTCGGGAAGATTTCCGGCGCTAGGAAATTCTGGCCTGCCCGCAGTGCTACGCCCACCATCCCGGGTGTATGCTCGTACAGAGCGTTTTGACGCCCCCTCACATGACCTACCACGGTCGCAGTGTCGCAGTATTGCCCAGATTATCCCTCCATTTAGCCTCTCCATTCGCGGTATACGTCCCTCCCGGGCCTCCCCTGGCCCGGGCCTGGCAGGCCTCGCGGAGTCCCTGCCCGGTCTTGCTCTCCGTACCACGCGCTGAGTGAAGCATTCATTATCAAAGCGTTTGTGTCGCTCATTTGGATAGTGCTTACAATTTAGGCTGCAGGTAGAGGCCTAGAGTTGCCGCGGCCCGGAAGTGATGTCGAAGATTTCAAGACACTGGTTACCATTTGCAGAGCAAGCCCAAGCCTCGGAGCATAGAACGTATGTCGGTACCTCATCTATACATGCATAGTGGCTGACAGGAATTATCAGGGATGAAACTATGATCGTGCTGCGCTGAAGAGCCAGAGACACCGCCGACCCCATTCCGTACGTCCGCTCGCAGCGGGCAAGCAGTGGGCGCACCTCATCACCAACACTATCACGGGCTCATTTCGCCACTACTACCTACGTGCCACATGCTACCAGGTTGATTGTGAGTGTGTAAAATATACCTGAGACGCGCCTTGCGCCGATATGACAGACACTGTAGATATGCGAACCCCGGGCGTCGACGACACCTGAGCTGCTATCGGGCTCAGGAGCCCGGGGATTCCGCGGTTCTTCGGTGCATGCGCTAGTATTCAACTTCTTTGGTAGCGCAAGAGAAGCTGGTATACATACTTCGGTAACTCAGGTACTCAAAATTGCTTGGATGGGATGAATATCGGTGCTGACATGCGCTTGTCAGTCCACCCAATCGTCCTCGCTCCTGATTATCACATTGTTCCATTCGCATCGACATTCTATCATGACATGGTTATCCGGCGTCCAAATCACGACTTCGGGAGGCTATCTGCTGAATACGCGCCTCTGCGCTGAAACGCGGCTTAGACAGTAAGCTGCGCTTCCAGCCGAAGACAGGTCGCGTAGCAGCCGATTGACATCTCTTTGCGGCTCTGCAGGCACGCGCATGGCCTTCGGGTCGCATATCCGGGTCTACGAGTGCGGCAGTGGGGAGTGACGCTCGGAGGTACTGGTGTGAAGGACGAGGCGCCGGATTCAGGTGTCGAGAAAGCGACCGCGACCTGCCGGTACGCCTGCACCGTCCCGCCAAACAGTCTCGCGTTGATTTGACGCTGACTTTAGCCTTCCATTTTCCAAGCCTGCGTGAGCAGATAGCGCACGTTCGGACTAGCGAAGTCTTCGCTCTCGCCATGCATCTGCGCAAGTACACGAGGGCCTCAGCCTGTGCGGGGTTGACACCGACCAGCATCTTCACGCGAGACCTGAGCGGGAATGAAGGCAACATCGTAATGCGTACGTTCGTCTTGTACAGGCTGATATTTCCGGCGGCTCTGGCTCGGAACCGTACCACTCCCACACGCCATGACTTCCCAGTGCACTCGCCGTAGCCAATACTCGGGCACATCTGCACTCGCTTTGCCCAGCCGGTCTGAGCGAGGCATGCGCCGGGTACGTCTGGAGCGATTGTCATGTTGTTGGGGCTTACACGGGGTCTTCAGATATCGGCAGTTCGCGATCTACCGCGCGACTAGGACTGTAGGGCCCTCGCCCTGAAACTACGTGTAACGCTCAGCTTGAACATAGGCTAGGTTTGCGGTATGGTGACACCACCGGCTTTGCTTTGTCAAGGGATGTCGATCTCACAAACTGACTTCTCAGCAAAGCGTGCAAGCACGACGGCTGGGGCTGGGGCTGCGGGATAGTATCGACAATTCCCAACATCGGATCAATCCGTACGTATGCTCTAACACAGCGCATGGTTCAGAAGCTCATCTCGTATTCGCTGTTGTCAAGACTCTTAAGGGAGCGTAGTACTGTCCACGAAAGATGGCGTGAGTCCCGAAGTCCATCCTCCGCCACTATCTGCTAATTTTTCTCAAGCACAGAGGCCGGTGGAGGATGTGCCGCGATATTCAAGGGATAAGCTTGCATGACTTCGCTCGCAGTGACTTTCGACAGTGCGCTATTTGACGTGATCTCTTATAAATTGGCATCTTCGACTATTGGACCCAGAGATATACCGCTATGGATCTGAGATATTCTACGTCTGATGCTCTCGCATGTGTCATAGCCCACCCGCTCGGTCTCCTGAGGCGCGTTCGCGCTTCTCGTCTTCCACGTCGCAGGTTTTCACAGCGACGCGTCGGAAGTTCGCGCTCGCGCTGCCGCGAGCAGTTGACTTCAACGGATCCATCGTGCATATTATCTGCAGAAACAGTCAGAATAGAGGATGAGCGTGTACACGGATGTGAACTACGACTGAGAGCGTACCGTCCGCCGCCTCCATATCCAATAGACAGGCCAGAGAGGCACAGGGTATATCGCCGCATCCTTGCCGGGAATTATTGCACGACCGTTGGCGCGCAGGCCATGCGATTCCTGTCGCCGAGATCTTTGAACAGAGACGTTGCTAGGAAGCGACGGGAGGTGCAGATAAGCGCGATAAAACTTCTGTGTCAGGGGTGTGGACGTGCCTCTGCGGCTATCCAACGAATGCTCTGTGAGCATAGGTCTGGCACCTTGTGCGCCGCCCCGCCGCCCACGAGTAGTGCATATCCCACTTCGCGCCGCTAGGTGCATGCTATCGGGTCGAGCCCGCTTGAGCGTAGGCTGTTCGCGCTTGTTCTTTGGCGAGGACGGGATAGGCGTGAGATGTGTAGCGAGGTCGGTATAGTTGCCGTCGCCGCGGGGGTGCGGGCACCACTGGCACGGCTAGCAGGTCGTCTTCACGTGCAGGACGCAGAGCACACATAGCACAAGATTCTGCGCGATCTGGGGACGGCAAAGGAGAGACCGACTGTGTCTCAGAGAAGTATAAGAAATCACGAGAATGAACGTTGAAAAGATACACGGCTGCAGCCAGTAGGCGCACCTCAGTAAACGATCAACACGACCCAGGTACCCTAGAACGTCGTGCGCACCCGCACCGCGCGCGAGCAGCGCACGTACGACTTCGCGTCTCGCTCGCGCCGCCAAGCGTGTAATATCGCTTGGCTGCTTCGACAAGGGATGCCCCTGCCTAGCGTCTGGGCAGTCACGGAGAGGTCGGGGCTGTAGGCCGGAGTTGATGTCGTCGCCGTCGCCGCGGGGCTGCGGGTATCGCGGCTGGCAGGGCATCTTCACGTGTAGGTCGTCGAGCACGGCTACGGCACAGGATTCTGGGCGACCTGGGAACAACGAGGAAGGGGCCAATCGTGTCTCAGAGTAGTGGTCGCTGAGCGAAGAGCGTAGCAGAGCATGATGGTGAAAGCCAAGAGCGGCTGGCGCGCGAGGGAGCTCAGTCGCGCGCTGGTCCCACATCGAGCTCGCAAACGTATTCAGGTCGAGGAAAACAGATGTATTCAGGAAGCTCTACTATATCTAATGTAGCTAGGCTAGAGAGAATATTTGGTGTGTGTTGGTTTCGCCTGCAGACCAAGGTCGCGCAGGGTACTTGTCCCGAAGGCTGCGAAGAAGCCCACACCCAGGGCGACTGGAGTCGCCCCTCCTTCGGGGAGCCCGCCGAAGGACCTTGCGAGTCCGTTCGACAGGTCGGCCGGCAGCCCGGAGGCGTACACCGACCTCGAGGAACCCAGCGTAGCCGTGTGAGGCGTAGGCCGGGCCACCTAGAGTGAAAATCCAGGTGATCCGCTTGGAAGCGGCCCTCGGTAAACCCAGGAGAGGGACGTCCCCCAGGCGGCAAATGGATGAGAACCTGCCGAGCGGGGGTGCACCCAGTCCACGCTTGCGGCGAGTGACTGGACCCGCTGAAGAGCCTGAGCGGGGGCCCCGGGGGTATTTATACTCTGGAGGCTGGCGGGGCTGGCAGTGGCGATCACGTGTGTTTGTTTAACAGGAATAAACGGGCTCACCTGACTCCTGCCTCCAGCCCCGCCGCCCGCCGCCCGACGCTGGCGAGAGGGGCCGCCGTCGGGCTGCGCCGTTTCCTTTCGCGGTCCTCGTCGCGGCGCAGCCCCGACGCGATTGCTGCAAGCCCCGACGCGCCTGACCTTGGCGCTGCAGCGGCTCACGGCCGCGCTCCCGCTCGCAGTCTGTCAGCTCCCGCGTGTCGATAACAAATTGAACGTTACCTTCCGGCAGCACATGAGCTGTCCTTCCGCCTTTGTTGCATCTCGTAGCAGACGGAGACATGCTGGCGACGCGCTCCCTGGGTCGGCGGCGCGGTGCGAGAGGGCCATGTCACAAGCATTACAGTGCAGACCTGCACCGCTATTCGTCATCGTCTGCGCATTGTATCTGCACTGTATTCGTCCGCTTATGTGTACAAACTGTCGTGCTCCGCTTACGCCGGGTTGCGTCAACACGCGGATATGCGGCTCGACAACGAGCACAAACCCTGCGTCGGTGCACTACTCGCAGCTCTGGTTCTTGCGCTCATGGAGGGTTATTGTCACGATGGTCGGACACTCGGCCATCTAGCGCGGGCCTCGGCGATGGCTCCTGCGGCGGCAACGCTTGCTGGGCCCGCCTTCCTTCTCCCCGTCGACTTCGTCTTCCCGGTCCCCCGGCGTGATCTGCGGCACACACTGGGCACCCATGTTGAGGAGGTAATTAGTGTCCTGGCCAGCGGGACTTGAGGGCAAGATAGGAGTCTGTCGCGCCGTGCGCTGCCTGGTGAGGTCTAATGATCGGCGCGGTGGGCGTAAATCGGAGATGCATGGGCCAAGGAGGGCGCGCCCACAACAACAGAGGTTGCGCACTGCTCTCGACAGCCGCAAGCTGTCGTTCTTAAGCTACCGCGGTGTTTGAAGGCGAAGGTAACGCCGCCCTGTGTCGTCTGGGGGGCGTGCTCGTCGTCGAAGTGCGGTCCCGTATACTCGTCGTGCGCAGGCAAGCCGCGTACATCGTGGATAGGTACGGGAAGTACACGAGCTGCGTTGGCGTGCGTGGGCAGCTTGCGCCGCGCCGCTCTGATTGGTCGTAATTCCAGGCAACACGCGCAGCTCGACAACCAAAGCAAAAGCTCCGCATTCGACATCGATGACCGCATGGTTGCGCCGTCGGCTCGTACCAGGTTCTTTAAGACGACGAAGCAGAGCACAGGGCTTGCGAGAGGCTTGCAGGAGGGTCGAGATGCCAAGGGCCAAATCGGCGAGGCGAGGTCGACGAGGGCGTGATGGATGACGTCGAGGGTGGCCATACAGATGGCGCCTCAGCATAGACGAGATCAAGGGCTAGCACCTACGCGCGGAGCATCTGCGTCAGTGTTTACCGACTGTGGTTTTTGCTCGGGCACTCACGGGGGGTCAGCCGCTCGCGGGACGGCGGAATATCAGGTCGGCGCGGGGCAGCCTCTGGGCGACGATAGTGACAGCTACACCTTTCCAGGTAGCAAGTTCGACCGGAGTGCGGTGACCGGCGTGCGCGTGAGCGGGAAGTACGTCCGTTGCCGTTGTTCCGTTCTTGCTGGTGACACTGTGTGCGCATCTGTCGTCAGATACCTAAGGCACCTGCGGCGATCCTGGTCGGTGGCGGTGGCATCGCCGACACAGGCTATGCTAACGAGCTGACACTCATGCAGTGGGGTTCATGTCAACCGCGGGGAAGCAGTCCTTGTCGGCGAGGAGGCGGGACGCACGCGCTTCGAAGTCAACGATGTATTTGAAGAGGATGATCCTGTCTCTGCACGCGCGATTTAACGTCGACGCGTCGTCGGTTATAGGCATTGCCGCATAGGAGCCTTTGAGAGACCTAGGCTGGCGGAGACTCATCTTCGGCGGCCGACTACGGAACTTCATCGCAACAGAAACGCGCGGCGAGAGGATAACGTAGTCGATCCGCCCCGCCCTTTGCGCGTCTGGTGGCGAGATAAGTCAAGTTGGCGTTCGTCGCGACCGCCTTCCCGACGGTGCCAATGTCCTCGGCAATGCGCACGCTCTCTTGAATGCGGGTCTCGTCTTCTCCATGCTTTAGATCGCGCTCGTTGCTGTGCACGGAGCAGACGTTTTGGAAGCCATGTGTTATGTCTTGGGCGACGTTGAAAGGCGCCTTAGTGCGTGCGGAACTGTCAAGTCGACTGCGGGGGCGTCACCCGAGATTGTGCGCAATAAGCCCGGAAACTGTCGCATAGCCCAGTTTGTTGAGGGATACTGGAACAAGGGGATGAAAGACCACGGTCTTTCGATGCTCGTTGAACCGTGAGTCGGACTGGGCGGCCACTTTGGCCTGTCCTTCGGCCATCAGCAGCGGCCATAGCGAGAGCTCAAGGTCGGCTCACCAAACGGAACCGCGCTATTTCCGCACCCAGCTACTACAGCGCCTTCATGTTCAGCAAGCGGACGGAGAATCCCTGCATCGTGTTGTGCCTTGGTCACGAGACGAGCCCTTGCAGCTCCGGTGGTGTCGGTGTTCAACGTGCCGTCCGGAGGGTCGTGCCGCGCTGCAGGACGAACACTGAGTAGAGGAAGGGGATCTTAGCGTCAGACATCACGGTGATCTTGGTCGCTGGCAGATGAACGCACTGGACGCGGTGGGGCTAACCTCGGGGCGGGGCTTGACTACAGACCCTATTCATGCCAATTACACTCATCCGCAGAGGAATAAAGGAAGGACAAGATAAGGTTCTATGCAGCAGTTAGCCTTTTTTATCGGTGTATCTCTGACCACACGCACATTTCGATGATCTTGGACTCGCTGGAGCTTTCCGACGTCAAGTTCTGCTTGGCCCTCAAGCTGGCAGTACTTGAATAGCCGCCTCTTCGCGAAGAGGAAGACGGGTGGTTTGCAACAGCATATGATGTAGACCGACGTCGTGCCGTGACAATACTAGATAGGGCATTCGTGGGAAGCCTTTGATTTAAGGCTGTCCAGGCTACGGTCTGTTTCTCGAAGTTAATGCAGCGTACCGGAAAGGGGGAGAAAGTTGTACCTACCTCGTCCTCACAATATCATAGACGTCAGGGAAGGCAATAGCGTGCGGCAAGGAGTCAGGGTCAGTAGGCAGCGGAGCGTCGTACTCGACATGAGTAGACACCGCAATGAGGGAGGAGGCGGGAAGCGGGTCTCGAACGCGTCATTTTGACGCGCCTGCGCGCCCATCAAAGT
This sequence comes from Phanerochaete sordida, assembly GCA_019973155.2. Classification (NCBI taxonomy): domain Eukaryota; kingdom Fungi; phylum Basidiomycota; class Agaricomycetes; order Polyporales; family Phanerochaetaceae; genus Phanerochaete; species Phanerochaete sordida. The sequence goes on along the minus strand of BPQB01000161.1, from coordinate 14,123 downwards.
TAGGCGCGCGGCTGTATCTCCGTCTTCCCGCTCCCTCTCAGCGACCTTCGCAACCATCGCTCACTCTGCCAAACTCTGCCACCATCTTCTTACTCTCACCGTATCTTTTACCCTCAACATCTAGGATTTGAGTATCTGTACGCCTCCACCCATTCTATCGAGGCAACATGTGCTGAGCGACGCGTCATCATGCTCCGAGATGTCCTGCTGTCCATGGGCTTTTATCCCTCTCACCTAAATTGTGAGTCTACATGCTGCGCACGGGTCTATTCATAGCGTCTGACAGCGACTCTGTAGATCTTCTGGAGATGGCCAATGCAACGCATTGGCGCGGATTCCAGCCCGTCATCAACGTGCTCGACCTGTCTTCCGTCTCGCCATCCACGAGCTTGAGCCCGCAGCCAGCGCCGGGCCAGAGCGGCGACGTGGTGCTTTTCGGGGATGCGTGTATGGAAAGCCCGTCGGAGAGAAGTCAGAGATATCTACACATATTGCAGCTGACGCGACGGAGCGCGCGGAGCTCAAGGTGCGTGTACTTGCAATGTCCCCTGTACGTGATCGGCTGATTCAGAGTACGTGTTATGTTTCGACAGGGTAAATATGTTTCCTGCTGCAAAGCTTCACGACCATTGTCCGCTCTCATATCCGAACAGGAACACCGATACCCGGAGTTTCGAGGCAGTCCCTGGGTGCGCGCCTTCGCGCCATATACCTGTCTGTACCAAAACATACCATGAATATCATCATGTAACCTCTCTGGCACTGGTGACTACCGCTCACTGTATTCACGCGTGAGACTTCCATATCGCTGTCGCTGCACAGATCCTTAGAACAGGTCAGTCACGAGGCACGCGACTGAATGTGGAGTGGAGGTCCCCAATATCGTCCGTCTGCGGCGTGCGCGAGGGAGATGAGCTGGCGGAGCAAAGCTACTATGTGTCTGCCTGGCCCAGAAAGCGCGCTGTCAGCCTGCCTTTGTCTGCTACGAGATGCAACGAAGGCGGAAGGACAGCTCATGTGCTGCCGGAAGGTAACGTTCAATTTGTTATCGGCACGCGGGAGCTGACAGACTGCGAGCGCCGGGAGCGCGGCCGTGAGCCGCTGCAGCGCCAAGGTCAGGCGCGTCGGGGCTTGCAGCAATCGCGTCGGGGCGGCGCCGCGACGAGGATCGCAGAAGGAAAGGGCGCAGCCCGCCGGCGCGTCGCGCGTCGGGCGGCGGGGTTGGAGGCCAGAGTCAGGTGAGCCCGTTTATTCGTGTTCAACAAGCCCACGTGATGGCGATCGCCAGCCCCGCCAGCCTCCAGAGTATAAATACCCCCGGGGCCCCCGCTCAGGCTCTTCAGCGGGTCCTGTCACTCGCGAAAGCGTGGACTGGGTGCACCCCCGCTCGGCAGGTTCTCATCCATTTGCCGCCTGGGGGACATCTCTCTCCTGGGTTTACCGAGGGCCGCTTCCAAGCGGATCACCTGGATTTTCACTCTAAGGTGGCCCGGCCTACGCCTCACACGGCTACGCTGGGTTCCTCGAGGTTGGTGTACGCCTCCGGGCTGCTGGCCGACCTGTCGAACGGACTCGCAAGGTCCTTCGGCGGGCTCCCCGAAGGAGGGGCGACTCCAGTCGCCCTGGGTGTGGGCTTCTTCGCAGCCTTCGGGACAAGTACCCTGCGCGACCTTGGTCCGCAGGCGAAACCAACACACACCAAATATTCCCTCTAGCCTAGCTACATTAGATATAGCAGAGCCTGAGCTCCCTGAATACATCTGTTTTCCTCGACCTGAATACGTGTGCGAGCTCGATGTGGGACCAGCGCGCGACTGAGCTCCCTCGCGCGCCAGCCGCACTTGCCTTGCGCCATCATGCTCTGCCACGCTCTTCGCTCGGCGACCACTACTCTGCGACACTGCACTTCCCCGTCCCCAGGCGTTGCGCTATGCGCGTGCTCGATGTCCTACACGTGGGGACAACCTACGAGCCGAGATACCCGCAGCCCAGCGCCGACGGCGACGATACCGACTCCGGCCTGCAGCTCAGACCTCTCCGTGCCAGACGAGGACGACCTTGATCAAAAGGGGCTCGATGCAATAGCATACGCCTAGCGGTTCGAGCGCGGCGCCAAGTGGGATGTGCGCTGCTCGTGGGCGGCGCGGCGGCGCGCAGGGGGGCCAGACACAGGTTTAGCGAGCATTCGCGTTGGACAGCCACACAGGTGTGTCTGCACACCGGGCACAGTAGCTTCATCGAACCCACCGGTATCTCTCGTCGTTTCCTAGGATCATCGCTGTCCAAAGATCTCGGCGACAGGGATCGCACGACCTGCGCGTCGACTGTTCCGCAGTAATCCCAGACACCATGGCATTTTCGAGGGCGACATGCCCTGCGGCTCTCTGGCCTGTCTATTGGATACGGAGGAAGCGGACCGTACGTTCTCCGTTGTATTTCTCACCCGTGTACACGCTCATCCTCGATTCTGACTCTTTGAGCAGATAAGATGCACAATGTATCCTTTGAATTTCACTGCTCGCAGCAGCGCGGGCGCGAACTCCCGACGCATCAACGTGAGACCGCGCGATGTGGAAGAAGAGAAGCGCGAACGCGACCTAGGAAACCGAGCGGGTGGGCTACATCGCTTGCGAGAGCGTCCGACGTAGAATATCGATCCATAGTGGTATATATCTGGTTCTGATAGGATAGTCGAAAGCTGCGAAATTATATGAGACCACGTCATATATCGCACTGTCGAAAGTCACTGCGAGCGAAGCCATGCGAGTTTACTATCTCTGCAATATAGCGGCAGATTCTCCACCGGCTTCTGGTCTTGAGAAACATTAGCAGATACTGGGGGAGGATGCACACTTTGGGACTCACGCCATCTTTCAGGGGCAGTCCTACGCTCCCTGTAGAGTCTTGGCAGCAGCGAGTGCGAGGTGAGCTTCCCATCGATGCGTTGAGTGAGAGCATACGCACGATTTGGTCCGTTCTTTGGCGATGTCGGTCCTTCCCCGCCGCTGCCGCAGACGAGCTTGCTGAAAAGCCTGCTCGTGAGATCTACATCGTTTGACGAAGCACAGCCGTTGGAGTCACCATACCGCAGAGCTGTCCTGCGTACAAGCTGAGCGTTACACGTAGTTTCAGGGAGAGGGCCCCTGCAAAACTAGTCGCGCGGTAGATCGCGAACCGCCGATATGTGAAGACCCCGTGTAAGCCCCAGCAACATGACCATCGCTGCAGACGTACCAGGCGCATGCCTCGCTCAGACCGGCTGGGCAAAGCGAGGGCGGATGAGCGGGAAAATTGGATAAGGCGAGTGCACTGGGAAGTCATGGCGTGGGGGAGTGGTACGGTTCTGAGCCAGAGCCGCCGGAAATATCAGCCTGTACGAGACTAACGTACGCATTACGATGTTGCCTTCGTTCCCGCTCAGGTCTCGCGTGAAGATGCTGAACGGTGTTAACTCCGCACAGGCTGAGGCCCGCGTGTACTTGCGCAGATGCATGGCGAGAGCGAAGACTTCGCTAGTCCGAACGTGCGCTATCTGCTCACGCAGGCTTGGAAAATGGAATGCTAAAGTCAACGTCAAATTAACATGAGACTGTTTGGCGGGACGGTGCAGGCGTACCGGCAGGTCGCGGTCGCTTTCTCGACACGTGAATCCGGCGCCTCGTCCTTCACGCCAGTACGTTCGAGCGTCGCTCCCCACTGCCGCGCTCGTAGACCCCTATATGCGCCCCAGAAGCCAAGCGCGTGCCTGCAGAGCCCGAAAGAGATGTCAATCGGCTGCTACGCGACCTGTCTTCGGTTGAAAGCGCAGCTTACCGTCTAAGCCGCGTTTTAGCGCAGAGGCGCATATTCAGCAGATAGCCCCTGAAGACGTGATTTGGACGTTGGATAACCATGGAATGGTAGAAGATCGATGTGAATGGAACGAGGTGATAATCAGGAGCGAGGACGATTGGGTGGACTGACAAGCGCATGTCAGCACCGACATTCATCCCATCCGAGCAATTTGCGTACCTGAGTTATCGAAGTATGTATACCAGCTTCTCTCGCGCATCCAAAGAAGCTGGATACTAGCGCATGCACCGAAGAACCGCGGAATCCCCGGGCTCCTGAGCCCGATAGCAGCTCAGGTGTCGTCGACGCCCGGTGTTCGCATATCTGCAGTGCTGGTCATATCAGTGCAAGGCACGTCTCAGGTATATTGTACACACTTATAATCGACCCGCTAGCACGTAGCACGAGGATAGTAGTGGCGAAATGGGCCCGCGATAGTGTTAGTGATAATGTGTGCCCACTGCTTGCCCGCTGCGAGCAGGCGTATGGAATGGTGTCGGCAGCGTCTCTGGCTCTTCAGGGCAGCATGATCATAGTTCCATCCCTGGAAGTTCATGTCAGCCACTATCCGCGCTGAAATGAAGTACCGTCGTACTTCCTATGCTCCTAGGCCTGAGCTTCCTCTGCAAATGGTAACCAGTGTCTTGAAATCTTCGACATCATTTCCGGGCCACGTCAACTCTAGGCCTCTACCCGCAGCATAAATTGTAAGCACTATCCAAATTAGCGACACAAACGCTTTGATCATGAATGCTTCACTCAGCGCGTCGTACGGAGAGCAAGACCGGGCAGGGACTCCGCGAGGTCTGCCAGGTTCGGGCCAGGGAAGGGACGTATACCGCGAATGGAGAGGCCAAAGGGAGGGATAATCTGGGGAATGCTGCGACACTGCGACCGTGGTAGGTCATGTGAGGGGGCGTCAAAACGCTCTGTACGAGCATACACCCGGGATGGTGGGCGTAGGTCGCGGAAACGTCGGCCAGGCGCAAAGAAGCGCGCTTGCCCGAGCCGCCGAGCGAGCCCGATGGATCGCGTTGTGGCGTGGCTAACTCCGATCTGCCAAATCCACGTGGGGCGCTAATTGACTGGCCTGCGCACGTTGCCCGCTCCGGCGCCCCGCGCGCCCTTCGAACACGCCCCCACGACTTGCGAATATCATCGCCTTTATCGCGACGTGCTGCACACCCCGTACTCCTCTGATGGGCGCACAAATCAACTGCTTCCTTCGGCTGTGCCCTTAGCTTTCGCTCCGGTGCTGCCACGATGCGTTCAGCGCAACCCGCGAGTCCCGCTACAGTGACGACGGAAAATAACGCACAGCACTAAGCGCCTGCGCATTCCGACCGCCCCTTCGTTCGGACTGACCAGCATGTGTATCTCTCTGAAAATTACGCATTATAATGAGAAGACTATGCACATCATAAATCCCAGCTCTCGTGGGTATAGAGTGAGTACACCGCGCTCGAGCGTAGGGGTGCGGAAATGCACAGGCGCCTTTTTGGTGCATTATTTTCCGTCGTCACTGTACGTCTCCGGCGCCGTCCAACAGCCTCGCTCACCGCAGCCCACCATAGCACCACCTGCATAGCGTGGAAGAAGATATGATGGTACGTGTGGTATGGCACTATCCTGTACACGGACGGGTGCTCATTCAGGCTTATGACAGTCGCTCCGATTTGGGTCCAGGTCGTCGCGGGATGTAGAGGATAAGCGGACCAGAGTCGACCATGCAGGTCCAACGAACGTGGAGCAACCACCTGGGTATAGCGTACGATGCTCCTGACAATCTCTGAGGCACCTCACCAAATCCGAACTGCGACTCGCGCGCTGGGACTTGCGCGGTTCGCCAGTCGGATCGCCGCCTCGGGACGCATACGCACTACTATCCTGGTTCCTCAAGTGCGCCTCTGGACCAGTACTGAACGTACTGCGTGCGGATTGGTCGCTGGTCAGGGCGGCAGAGAGCGCGCTGCAGGAAGGTCGCGGTAGTTCGAACCTGTCGACGGTGTTGGACCAATTAGGTCTGTACTCCTGACATGCTCTAGTTTGGGCGACGAATCTCAAGTTCGTGAGCATCTATGTAGCTCTGGCACATCTGCTGTGCCGCCTTCTCGCGAGAACGTTGTCGAAAATCGTAGGCGAGAAGCGTCAAAGCGTGTCGCTGTTCACCAGGGCACACTCTGCTACACCACACCTCGTCTCTACCCGTCTTTTTGTTTCGGCGCATACGCGGAGGGGATTGGGGACTTTGAGAGTGTAGAAGGTCGTTGGGATGTGCAGGATATCGCTGGCCTCAAGGTGCGCTTCGTTAGCCAGCTCAGACGTCGAGCCATGTAAATTGTCTCGCTCATTCCAATGTACACTTTCAGCCAAACTCCCTATCGCTCCTCTTCATCGATGAAGACCAGCTTGCTGCCAAACACCAGCCCTCCGTTCTGTCTGGATGTATGCCACGCCGACAACCTTCCAGTACTTCAATGGCAATCCAGCTGCCTCAGCCCCTGCGCAGCTGCGCTGTCGTCGGATTCCACCCCCTCGCTTCGCCCTCCTTTTCACTCCAGCGATCTTCTCTGGAGTCCGACGCTCCACGCCTGCCCTCGCGTTCTTCCTCGAGTACCTTCGGCGCACCGACGACGTCGTGTCACCGCGAACTGGCCTCGCCACCCACGCGCCCACCTGACAGTCTAGCAAGCACCGGCTCGCGGACGGGCAAAGGCCAGCGCCCACCGTCACTCTAAGCATGCTCGCCAACATGGACACCCGGATGTCGCAGGAACCAGGTCGGGCATTGTTGCGTATGACGTGTCTCATCGCGGGTGTAGGCGGGAATGAGCGCTGACACGGCTGATATGTACGAAGCCACTTTCAGCATGAGCTCCGCGACAGCGCTCTGAACGCCTCGTCTTCGCCAGTGTCGGTCCAACGTCAATCCGACGCGTGTGGCACGGGTGTGTGTGTCTCTTCGTTCGTCCATCGTCGCGTTCTTACAATTCCTCCATACCCTTATTGGCAGCATGCGCGTGGAATCCATGTGTCGTCCGACGTCCTCACGTTAAGCCCGACCTCGGGAACGTAACTCCACCCCTGCGCGCCTGGGCCGGCACGTCCTCGACAACACACCGAACGGCGCCGCGTCTCTGCCACTCGCCATCGTCGCGCTAGCGCGGTAGTGGATATGCGATTCTGGCGGTATGGGGCGCGTCGACGTCCTGCCTTGCGCCCCGCGCGCATGCAACGAACACGCGTCCTTCGACCACGACGCTCGACTCGCGCGAGGCCCAGGATACAGCAACGCCGGCCCTGCAAACAGTAGTGGCACCTGGACACGGCGATGAACATGGCGACGGAACGCAAGGACCGGATATAGGATTGTGGGTTAGAGTCGTGAAGATGAATGAGGAGATGGATGCCACGGTGGCCGTGTGACATTTCATATGGGTGAGGTTGATAGCTTTATCAAAGGCTTTGCTCTTCACTGAAGCTAGGTGGTCCGAACTAGCAACATATTTGGAGCCTGCAACAAGGTCTTGGAATACGTGCGTGCTCGGTATCGTCTGTATGATATCGTACGATTTCTACTACCTCGAACGTGCTGTACGCTTCCTCGCGCCTCATAACGCTATAGACACGGTCGTGATGGGCGCAAAAAATCCATCCATGGCTCGGTCGCGACGCGCGAAGCGACGAGTTCAAGATGTATCTATGTGTTCGCCGAACGGACGTATGACTCCCGGACCTCGAATATATTCTTCCCCAGCGCGATATTCCAGGAAACCTCGAATTATCGAGTTCATGCACGTACGCTCGTACGCTCAATATATGCGATGTCGAAGCGTGCCTAGACTTCGAAACCCGTCGAGCCAGCCCTGGTAAAAGCATGCGCATCGGATTGGGCATTATGCCAGGTCTCAGGCTCTTCGACCTCCAGGCTACGGTACGTGCTGTGATTGCATGATGTCTCAGGTAGCTGCACGGCTGGTACGGGATTGATGGCAACGTGTAACAAGTGGATTATGTAGCCATGGTCGTTGCCGGAAATATACATGACGGCGAGGATAGGCTGCTACTTCTTCGACGGGGCGTACTCGAAGCTACGTAAGAACACCCAGGGGCTGGTATCCTTCACGGGAGGCATCATGCTGCGGATGGCCACACATGTGGGGGGCCTTGAAGTGTGGCTGCTCGAGTCACCCGGCGGCATCGTGCCCCCCTCCATGAACTCCAATACCCTCGGCTGAAGAGTCTTCTTCTCGGTAACCTCAGCGCGCACCACCACCCACCGCGGGTCCGAGCCCTCCGCCTCCTTCTTCAGCTCGACTCGGATTATGAGGGCATAGTCCTTCGCGTTCTGCGGGTTTTGGAAGGTGTCGAGCATCTCGTCCGCGAGCTTCGTGAAAAACGAGAAGTTGCGCTTCGCGAATGCGTTGAGAGTTTCGGCTCGTTCGGCGGCGTAGCGTGGAGCGATGGCCTGCTCGGCCTGGCAGGCGGGCTTGTGTTTAGGCCAATCAGCGCGCTGGCACTCCTTGCTCTGAGCAATGTGTCAGTCGGGACGGCAGTGCGGAGGACGGACAACATACGCAGTAACGCTTGCCTCCGTGGCATCCCGTGCATCGGAAGAGAGTGACGTCTGCGCTGGCGGGCTTCAAGCAGTGCTGGCAGGCCCGATGAGTCTTGGACCCTACAGCCGCCAGGTCGCGGCGCGATGCGGAGAGTAGGAGGTTTATTTTGTCGCATGTGAGGGACGACTTGGGGGGTGGCGCCATGTTCGCGAAGAGGAGGTAGCGCAGGTCGTGGAGGTTGAGGAGAAAGGTGAGATGCCAGCATGTCGAATCCGAACATGCAGGAACACGTGGGAGGCTCCCGCATGTGAGTCTCGCGCGCAAATCTGGACAGAATGTGCTGTGGACGGCCGTTTTCGGATTGCAAGCGTAGAGTCGCCGCCGAAGCTTTCGCCAAGGGTGGCAGATGGGCGCCTACGCGGTGTGCTTCCTGCCCACTGGGCGTCGAGACTTGGCCATGGATCCGCGCGCATAGCGTAACGCTGGACGGACTTGCTCACAGATTTCGCATACAGGCGGCCGTAGCTCTACCATGAGACTAGCGAGTCAGGGAGGTGTGGCCGTGGTACCTTCGTCAGGACCGCAAAGTCATACGTGCGACACGCCCGTCCTCATGGTGTACCCATTCCGGCTAGCTATACGCAGCGCACGACGCCTGCAAAGCTGGTCAGTATGAGAACACGAAGCCAACATGTGAGAGCTACTCATGGCCCCCGAGCGGGTGTAAGAGTAACGAGGTGCCTTCTCTCGGTACGTTCATGATTTACTTTGTAGATTTCAGCCGTGTTCCACTCATCCTTATGCTGCTTTTACTGGCTCGCGCAGCGAGTTTGGGCCAAGGGAAAGCTTAAGACGAAGGAGAGGAAGAGATTAGACGCAGATGCATTCACATACCCCAATCGATGCGTCTCTGCGTCTGAGTCCTTGTACTTGCTGGGTCGTCGAGGACGAGCGATCCCCGCAGCGCGGTCCATAATCACCAGGCTGTCAGGATAATGCAATGTGGCGAGGGCTGGAGAACATTTTCCATTATGTCAGGTTGTGCTCCATCGTGCCGTGATAATATGACGCACCTTATATGCAAGCATCTTTGTCGTGCAAGGGCTTGTAGGCGAACATGAGACGTTCGGAGGACGTGGACCAGTCGGAACGAGGCAACTGAGGTGACGGTGTACCTGTTGTACGCTGTAAGCGTCGCGTAAGTGCACGAGAAACTGAGACGCACCCAAGACCCAAGAGTGTCACAGGTTCTCTTGCTGCTCTACGCAGCTTCTCGCCAGTGTCCCCGTATCATACAGACCCAGACGTGCGCAGCTTTTGTGTGATACCGGGAGGACGCAGGATGCATGCCGGAGGTTTTAGTTCATGTTTGCCGCGCGGCCCTCTGTCGTTCTATGCCCCTGCCAGCACGCGGGCCGTACTTATCCGAGTGATAAAACAGTAGGAATGGGCCATGACGGGCGCGAGGTATGGGATGCAGAATATTGGTTGTCAGAATCAAGTACAGACGCGGTAGATGAAGAAAGTCCTGTGAGGGTCAAGCGCTGAACAGCGCAGTCGGCAGTGGTACTGGCAGTGCCTAAAGGTCAACTCAGCATTCGCGAACCCATGGGTGCGACGCGTACCTCGTCATGATGTCGACTTGATTGCATTTCATGTTACATACCTCCAGGAAGATACTTCGCGTGGATCTTTGCGACCCCGTTAGTTCATATCGAGCTATCTCGAAGAAGCGAAAGACAGCGCACCTGCATCCCTGGACGATATCGGCATGTACAGCTGCCTACTACCACTGGCCATGCGGTTCCCCGTGCGCGCCGCGGAGCAGTTCTTCCAAGTGATACCACTCGGGGCTGTGCGGCCTGCAGTCGACGGTGGCGTAGCGCATTTCCGCGTGCGGCCGTCCTCGTCAAGTCCTCGTCGCGCATGACGTCCTACTATGCCCCTTCATTGCCGCGTGTGCTTGCGTCTCTTCGAGTGTCTTTGAGCTGGGTGGATATGACGTTGGGCAAAGGAAGCGTGAGTGGAGCGGAACGCAGCCCCTCGCCTCGTCCTTTGCCCAAATCGTGTTCGTGTGCTGCACAAGTGCAATAAATTAAGACCATGGTGTCGAACTCAAGGTGTACGTGTAACGTACCTTGCCGGGCTCGCGCCGAATCGCGTAGACCGTCCTGTGAGCCTCGTCCCCTGCTTCCCTTCCATAGCACACTTCGCGTCTGTGAGCTCACGCAGTTCAGTGATATTTTGGACCTGATCTTCGGAGATGACAGAGGTCAGCGTGAACGTGTCAGTAAGGAAGGGTAGTGAAACGCACCTTTTCCGCTGACTGTTTGAATCGGTCATGGTCGCTTCGCTCTACCCAGCACTGAGCGAGCGTGATGTAAGGAAGTTTAGGAAGCCTTCAGATTGATTGGTACTTTGAAAAGTAGGCGCATACACCCATTAGCTCACACGTCCACGCGGGATTGAGAGTACACTCACTTAGGGTTCCACGTTTGGGGCTGCCGCTGCTTCCGCTGCCATCGCGTCCAGCCGACACCTCCTGCTCACTGAAAATACACTGCTTCAGGTGCCCAACCTCCTCGTCCTCACCTGGTCAAGCGGTAGCAGGTAGTCGCGAACTTGAGTACGCAGATGGTGGACGCGAGACAAATGCGCGCCCCTGTTCTCCAGAGAAACCCATGGAGGGGCGCAGGTCCGTTGCAGCTGTAGTTCTGCTCGCGCTGAACCGTCTCTGAGTGGTATCCTTGGGCATCGCATTGAGATTAGCGATGGCTGAAACTCACGAGTTACGCGAGCGCGGTGGAAGCTCTACTAGGAGGTAGAATGACCTGGTCGCTATCTGACATGGCGCAAAGTCAAGGACATTCTTCGGTCGAAGATGTGAGCGTGTACCGATGTCCGGGCAGATAGGTGGTCGCAGAGGGCGGCTGGAGGAGGTAGCGGGACAAAGTGCGGGGATTGCAAATGGTGGGCGCAACCGCTTAATGAGCGCGCGCTTCGTGGCGTCTCAAAATGACGCGCCTCGCTGCGCGCTTTGCTCCTGCCTCCTCCCGCACTACTGCTGCCCTGAGGCCTGAGTTGCGGTCACTCCGACACTTGTACGCCCTCGCTGGTCCTGCGTCTCCCCCCAAGGCTCGCTTTCCTCGCACCGCAACTCGGCCACGTCGCCCTTCTGCCACCGTCCCCCAATAAGCGAGACTGACGGACGTACAGCCCGGGCCCGTAGACGAGCCCTTCGCGCGGTCCAAGCCATCTCGTGCCCAGCTTGCCCACCTTTCAGCGTTTACAATCGCCGCGAAGCCTCGGACGCACACGCTCCCCTGATCTCTCAGGCTCCCGCGCCCAACCCTGGCTCAGGGCCCGTCTGGTCGCGCGGTATGACTCTCGATACTCTGCGGCAAAAACCGTACAGGAGACAGTGCTCAGGGCGACACGCAGGACGACGCAGGCGTCACGCGCGCGCTTTCTGTCCGTGAAGGCGTCGAAGGAGCTGGTCATGGAGTTGACGGGTGTAGGTACGGTGCGTCGATCCGGCTCTCTACCTATACCAACGGCTTATGGTTACAGGGCAGGCTGAAGTGACCGCCCAGCTCAAGTGCTGCTTCAAGACGGAGGCCGGACCACAGTCCTACTGTAGCCTGTCCCTAGGCCTCCTCGCGCTGCTGGACGCCAACGCTCGACGTGCTCCTCTGTCAGAAATCGGGGTCGCGCGGTGCGAGGGACGTCGGCTGAGGAGCAAACGCGCTAGCGTTCGCTATCGATTTCCGGGTCCCTATATACGCTACAGGGTGTCTCGGGGCGTGCGCGGGCCGTAGTTACATCCAGTCTCGGTACATACGGTCGGAATAAATACGAACAAACAATTACCGCGAGGGCGCGGTGAGTCCGAGCTCGAAACAATCCAGGAAAATTAACATCCTCTTCTTGAACACAGCCCCCGACGCGCTTTCCAGCCTCATGCAGCCCGCAGAAGTCGCCACGCCGCACCACGCCGTCGAGCAGGGCCAGGACGGTATGGACAGGCCTCGCGCATGCGACGTGAAGAGCATAGAAGTGCTCTTGGCATCGCGCAAGGTCGCGCAGGACATCACGCAAGAAATAGACAGCTTCTGGGCCTTCCACTTCGCCTTCGTCGACGAGGTTGCTCTGAAAGCAGGGTGGCGACACCCGACGACATACACATCGAACTGAGCGTGCACCTCGCCGGGACCACTGACATCGCCGAGGTGGAGGTCACGACGAAGGCCACGATGATGCCGCTCGTCGCCGAGGGCTCGAAGAAGCGCAGGGCGAACGCCTACGTGGACCCCTCGCAGCAAGCTCTTGCAGCAGATGATTGCTGCCCCCTGGTACTGAAGACGAGCGTCGAGTCCTCGTTCCGCCAACGTCCCAAATCTACAACGCTTCTACACGAACCTTGACGTGAACGTGCCGGGACAGAGATTGGCCAATCCCTGTCGACGTTTCCAATTGCGTTCCGATTCCAGGCAAGTCATACAATTTATCGTTGCTTTAGTCAAGCGAGGCTGACCTTTGTGCCAGTTCAAGGCGTGTACAAGCGATCTGGTCGAAGAGCTCGCCCACGACCGCGGCTCGGTATTCGGCGTCGTCCTCGGACCAGGACCAGGACCGATCTTGCGCGGTCAAGACCGCCAGGCCTCTGCGCACAGACGTTCGCTGCCGCCCCGCTTGTGCCCAGCGCGGCGGTCCCTCCAGCAACATCCGTCTACCACACGCTTCGGCAGCGCGCACGCAGCCAACAGGTTCATGCCAACGCCGCCGGTAAATCTCTGGCACTGCTGTCTTATATGTAGCGCGCACTGACTCGAACCGTCAGCACATGCGCCCACAGGTTGGCACGGTCGCATCTAGAGTGCTGGCCCACATGCGTATGTGTTCAATGTTCGATACGAAGGTATGCTAATCTGCATCCACAGATCTATACAGCTACGTCTAGCCTTATGCGCCCACTTGATATACCAGGCCCAGAGAGTGGCTGAAACGTGCGCAGTCTGTTATTGGTCTGATCTGTAGCGCAATGATTTCGCGAAGGGAAGATTGGGCCGTGCGCTGCTTCTGCTGAGGAGCTGCTCTGCATTGTGTGAGGCAGCAGGCTGCCGCAAAGCTTCGTTGCAGGGAGTGCTGGGTGGCATCTTCATTGCGAGCAGACGAGGCCCGGGTCCTCACGCTCCACTGCGCTCGCTGGCGATCACTGCGAGCATACTCAGAGGGCAGCAAAGCAGAGTATGACTCACAACACCGGATGCCTCAGGGTTCATGAACCTCTACATCTATCTAGGCAGGGCCTACACTCGACGAACATCGGACAGGAGGGTCAATGTCCATCCCCCCTTGTGGTATCGCGCTACGTGCGGTTGTCTTGCATCTTTCTGACATGAGACACAATGGTGACGCACAGTTGCTTCCAGAAATACACATCCATTTTTCGTGGGCACACAGAAAGAGCCAGGCTGCAGCGAGAAGAGGCTTGATTGTGCGCTGCTTCAGCGGCAGGATTTGGCGCGTCGGAGCGTGCAGCTTGAATCGCGTCGGGGCGGCGGCGCGACGACGACCACGGGAGGAAACGGCGCAGCCCGATGGCAGCCCCTTTCGCATGCGTCGGGCGGCGGCCGGCGGGGCTGGAGGCAAGGGTCAGGTGAGCCCGTTTATTCCTGTTAAACAAACACACGTGATCGCCACTGCCAGCCCCGCCAGCCTCCAGAGTATAAA